>JAKOOJ010000041.1:3754200-3904200 GCA_022577455.1 Arizona elegans | reverse complement strand
CGAGAGGAAGCCCATCTTGCTCCACGCCCACCCCCCAAATAATAAGACCTCCCCGAAAGCAAAGCCAAGCGCTTATTTCAGGGTTCAAAAAAATATAAGACAGGGTCTTATTTTTGGGTAGAAGAATGCTGCATTGTTGCATCAGGACGTAATAAAACGAAGAGTGGGAGGAAAAATAGGATGATCTTTAAAACATCGCCCTGATAATTCAGATTCAGAACAAGCGACTGAACACATTTTACATACATTTGTGAACAGTCTTTAATTCCAAACACAGTTCCAGTCTGCAATCTTTTATAGTTCAACTGTCAACGCAACTGTCCCAAGTGATTAACTAGTGGGCAATATCCTTTAAAACAGGAAAGAGGGTGAAGCAGGTGAGATCTACAGACACACACACACACACACAGAGATGCATCAATTCTGGGTTTGACAAACGTAGACGATTGCGAAGATGCGAGAGTTGTCAATTGCGCAGCAGACACCCCTGGGAAATTAAACACTAATTATATTTGGTATGAGCAACATGGTTTTTAAAGAGCATTCATAACATTAATAGGAGTTTCGACCAATCCCCGACTCCGTCTAATTGAGCAAAAAAACATTCAGTGCATCCTTAATTTATCAGGTGTCAAATAAAAACCAGTCTGTAAACAGGAAAGGGAAATGCACGCGCTGAAAACAGTTCCAGCCTGACTGCCTGCTTCCTAATGTCAAGAATGATTGAATTCCACTCTAACGTGTTAATGATTTTTCATTGATAGAACAAGTTTTGGCAAAGCTGAATGGGAAGAATAATTCCTTGACTTCTGTTTTGGATTAACCGCAATTTAGGGTTTCGGGTGTTATGGCAATCTGTCAAGCATGAAGATTCAGGGTCAGAGGTTAAATTCCAGTTTAGCTGATGGATTGCTTATGCCTATAGAGAAGAATCTGAGGGGCAGCATTAAATTGATGTTAGATAAAAATTAACAGAGTTCAAGAGAGATTGGGTTGAGACCATTTGTGGGAACATAATGACTCCAGCCTTATTCCTTCTTTGACTCCACCCATAGTTTCAGCCTGTCCTTCTCCAAATGCCTGTTAAATATTTCATTTATTTCCCCAAAAGTGCTTTTTCAGGAGGCAACGGGATTTTCTTCTTTTGTTTTGTTTCTTTCTTTTGAAGATGTTTTGCTTCTCATCCAAGAAGCTTCTTCAGCTCTGATAGGATGGTGGGGAATGGAAGGATTTATATTCCTTGCAGACAGCTGGTCATTTGCATCCTTTTGGAGGGTCATTGAGGCTACTTGGATGTTTATCTGTGTCCTCAGGGTCACCTGAGTAGTGCAAATAATTCCTGTAGTCTTCAATTTTTCCCTCTGGAAATCCATTCCTACCCCCCACATCATTCAAAGGGTGCTCATCCTAAATTGTACAGCTAAAAGTCTGACTCAGATGAGCCTGAGGACACCGATAAGCCTCCAAGTGGCCTCAATGACCTTCTTAAAGGATGCAAATGATCAGCTGTCTGCAAGGAGTATAAACCCTTCCATTCCCCAGTATCCTGTCAGAGCTGAAGAAGCTTCTTGGATGAGAAGCGAAATATCTTCAAAAGAAAAAAAAAATAAGAAAGTCTAGTTGCCTCCTGAAAAAGCATCTTTGGGACAAATATGACCTGGATGACTGAGAATCTCTACAGATTTTTATTTATTTATTACTCAAATTTACATGGCCACCACATCACCCAAAGAGGACTCTTACAGGGCTCACCACATTTATTTATTTATAATAAAGAGACTAATATTTCTTCGCCTTTCAGGAAGGAAAAATAGAGTAATTGCTGCTTACATTTTTCTCCATTTATGGCTTATGTTGACAAATATAGAAATATTGGTTCTAAACCCAGCACCGGATCAGATCAATCTTCTAGTCATCTGTTCCAAAAATTCCAGAAATTGCTCCTTTATGCTTCTTAAATGCCTTCCCAGTCAGCGCATGATGTATAAACCTGACATTTTCCATGATCCACCTTCTTTCCTACTCAAACTGTATCTGGGAGAGTACGTTAATCCAGCTCATTTGTCCATATGGTAAAATTATATCGAATATTCATGTGGCAAAGTTTCCCCACTAACTTATTAGTTTGGCATTACGGGCTTAATGAAGGTATATGTCAACCCGAAAAGTCAGGATTAAATTAAAATATTTCAAGTGAGGTTTTGCCTATGAATCATCTCTCTTGCCTTCCCTCCCTTCAGAATATAAATTAACCCTTCAGAAATGATCGATTTCTCTTAAGAACCGGTTGAAGGCCTAAAATATCAGCAAATTCTACTCTAATCCAGCAATTGCTATCCACCTTTAAATTAATAAAGACAGAATCACGGAATAATGCTCCGGATCTGATGAGCCGCTGTAGAAAATTGGACTCAAATTTTCTCTCCTCTTACTACTTTTGACATTAATGTTTCTACCTGGGTAACATTTCGAGAAAAAGCAAGGAAAACGTTTAAATAAATACACTACTGTGTTTCCCTGAAAATAAGACCTCCCCAGATAATAAGACCAATTGAACTTTTGAGCACATACGCTAAAATAAGGGGCTCCCCTGAAAATAAGCCCTACCCAAAAATAAGCCCTACCCAAAAATATTTAACCGCATGTGCAGCCGGTCCTCGCCATTTCCTCTGGTTAGGGTTAGGGAGACAGAGCTGGAAATCAGGTAAGATGGCAAGAGGAACCGCATCTTGCTCCATGCACCCCAAAATAATAAAACCTCCGAAAATAAGGCCAAGTGCTTTTTTTTTTTTTTAATTGATTTATATGCCGCCCTTCTCCGGAGACTCAGGGCAGCTTACAATGCGCTAAGCAATAGCCTTCATCCTTTTGTATATTTTTTATACAAAGTCAGCTTATTGCCCCCACAAAATGGGTCCTCAATTTACCTACCTTAGAAAGGATGGAAGGCTGAGTCAACCTTGAGCCTGGCGAGATTCGATCTTACTTTAATTGCAGACAGCTGGTGTTAAATTACAGAGCTCTGTCTGTTGAGCTATCCAGGCTCCTGTGCTTATTTCGGGGTTCAAAAAATTATAAGACAGGGTCTTATTTTCAGGGAAACATGGAAGTTAGGGTCTTCAATTCACTGTACGGTTACAACGGAGCATGAAGATGGCTAAGTTAAAAGGCATTTCCAATTTTGTATTCTTTATGTCTAAAGAGCATTTACTTTTATAGCAAAAGTCTTACTTGAACAGGGCTGTGGAGGGATGTGCATTATGGACCGGTGTCCATGGAGTTATTAAGTAAGTCATTTAAGAAGACTTGTACTATTTCTGCTATGGTGTCCTTACCAAAAAAAAAAACAAAAACGAAAAAGCAAATGAGGACATCAACAAACAAAGTATTCCATTTATATAAAAGGACCTCACCCTCCAGATGAGGTTAGTCAGCACCGAAAATTGATCTCTTCCATGCAAAGACCTTTATATTTTTCTTTGGTCAACATCTGTCTGGTGAGATGAAATTAAACCAAGCTCAGGAACATGTAGGCATAATCTCAAACTGACAGGAGGGAAGTTCAAAAGTCACATTAACAGAATAACAGAGTTGGAAGGGACTTTGGAGATCTTCTAGTTAAGCAGGAGACCCTATACCATTTCAGACAAATAGTTGTCCAATCTCTTCTTGAAAACGTCCAGTGATGGAGAAGGAAGGGAGGGAGGGGAGGGAGGGAGGTTAAGGTTAAGGTTAAGGTTTATTAAATTTGTGTACCGCCCTTCTCCCGAAGGACTGAGGATGGTGAACAGCCAAAATTAAAATACATACAGTAGAAAAATTAAAACAAAATTAAATCAGTTTGGCTTCCCTAAATTTTTTTTAAAACCCTTTACCCATAAAATAGCCCATTAAAATTTTAAGCCAGCCCAGTTTGCTGAAATAAGAAGGTCTTCAACGCTCGGCGGAAAGTACGGAGGTCCGGGATCAGTCGTATTCCTGGGGGTAGCTTGTTCCAGAGGGCGGGTGCCCCCACAGAGAAGGCTCTCCTCCTGGGGATCATCAGTCGACATTGCTTGACCGACGGCACCCTGAGGAGACCCTCTCTGTGGGAGCAGATTGGCCGGTGGGAGGTTATCGGAGGGAAGGAGGGAGGGAGGAAGGATAACAGCATAACAGAATAAAAGAGTTGGGAGGGACCTTGGAGATCTTCTAGTCCAACCCCCTGGTTAAGCAGGAGACCCTATGCCATCCAATTTGTTCTTAAGAGCCACCAGTGATGGAGCACCCAGAACTTCTGAAGGCAAGCTTAATTGTTCTCAACGTCAGGAAGTTTCTCCTTAAATCTAGGTTGTTTCTTTCATCGGTTAGTTTCTACTTCCATTCTTTTTAGAGAGTCGTTGAGGCCACTTGGAGGTTTGTCTGTGTCCTCAGGGTCACCTCAGTAATGCAAATGGGTGTGGAGCCTTCTTGGAACTGCTGAAAGGACTGTGTTGTGGAGTTTTGCATCTACTCAGGTGACCCCAAGGACACAAATAAACTTCCAAGTGGCCTCAACAACTCTCTAAACGAATGCAAATGACCAGCTGTTTGCAAGGAATATAAATCCTTCCATTCCCCCACCATTCAGTCAGAACTGAAGAAGCGTCATGGATGAGAAGCAAAACATCTTCACAAGAAAAAAAACAACAACAAAGTCCAGTGGCTTCTTGAAAAACAAGCATCTTTGGGATATTCACACAACACGCAAAACAAAGATAACACCACATCCTTCTAGAATGGGATGCTGAAGAATTCAATGTGAATCTCTCATACTTACATCCGTCGTAAATATCAGTCGGTATATGGACAGCGGCATGTTGGTATGACGTTTGCCGACGGAACAGAGGATCTTCTTCAAACACAGGTTTGATTCTCTGGCTACCGGTTTCGTTCTCGCTTCTTCCGGACTTTTCCAAATGAGGAGAGGGAAAAGGAAGGAAAACATTAAAATTGAATACATGAAGTGCAAAGGTAACTTAGACTCAAGATTTGGGGATGGGCCAGATCCAAATACATAAAGCACCATTACAGGTAGTCCTTGACTTACGAACACAATTTGGCTCCAAATTTCCATTGTGAAATGAGACCGCTGTTCAGTGAGTTTTATGTTGTGGCCTGTCAGTGGCCTGTGCAGCTAGTAGCTGATTCCAACAGCGAGGAGGCTGGTGTGGTGCTGTGCCAGCAGCCTATGCAGCTGGCGCTCGAGTCGGACAATGAGGAGGCTGGAGAAGATATGGTGCCAGAGGCGGGGATTCAGCCAGGGCCTTCAGAACCTCCAGAAACTTCATTAAGTGAAGAGGAAGAAGAGGAGGAGCCTCTTCTCGATGCTCGGGCGTGCAGAGCTGCCAAAAGGCAAGAGTGGCTCCTCAGGAAGAGGTCTCCTCAAGAGTAAGGCTTGGGGCTAATTGGCCACTCCCTTAGCCTATTTAAGGAAGGACAACGACTGAGGCAATTTGCAGGGAACAACTTTGTTCACTCTCCTTCGCGTCCTGATCTCAGTTCTCTTATCAGTTTCCTGCAAATTGCTTCTGGGCTTTCTGCCAACCATAGTAAGATTACGATTATTTATTCTTTGGATTCTTGTAGGCTGTTAAGAAAGTTAATTAACAGACTTTGTTTGAAAAAGACTGATTTAATTTAGTAAACTAAGGTTTGTACAGACTTTGTGTGTGCTGCGTTCTTTGGGGTCCATAGCTGGGGCAGAATATTTTGCCCCATTTTTACCACCTTTTTTGCCACGGTTGTAAAATGAATTGCTGCAGTTGTTAAGTTAGTCACATGGTTGTTAAGTGAAACTGGCTTTCCCTGTTGACTTTCCTTGTGAGTAGGTCGCAAAAGGGGATCACGTGATGCTGCAAACCATCATAAATATGAGCCCGTTGACAAGAATGTGAATTCTGAGTATGTGACCAAGGGGTGGCTCAATGGCCGTAAGTGTGAAAAATGGTCATAAGTCACATTTTTTTCGGTGCCATTGTGGATTTGAACAGTCACTCAATGAATTGTGGGAAGTCAAGGCCTATCTGATCTATCTGATCCTATATTCTATTCTACAATACGATCTATCCTACAATACGATCCTACGATCCTATATCTATACAATCCTATATTTGAACCTAGACGCACCTTTAGAAAAAATACTGGAAAAACCTTTTTAAATCATTTATTGTTTGTTTGTTTGTTTTATTTTAGGAAATTTATATTGCCACCTATTCTCACATGGCGACTCAAGAAATATAAAAACCTCATACATAAAACAATTGAACCAATTAAAGAGAATTAGCATCTTATATTATCTAAAACATTCATAAACATTCATGATGGTATCTGAATAGAATAGAATAGAATAGAATAGAATAGAATAGAATAGAATAGAATAGAATAGAATAGAATAGAATAGAATAGAATAGAATAGAATAGAATAGAATAGATTGAATGGAATGGAATGGAATGGAATGGAATGGAATGGAATGGAGTAGAGTAGAGTAGAGTAGAGTAGAGTAGAGTAGAGTAGAGTAGAGTAGGGAATAATAGAATAGAGTAGAGTAGAGTACAGTAAAGAAGAATAGAATAGAATGGAATGGAATGGAATGGAATGGAATGGAATGGAATGGAATGGAATGGAGTAGAGTCCAGTAGAATAGAGAATAATAGAGTAGAATAGAGTAGAGTAGAATATAGAAGAACAGAATAGAATAGACTGAATGGAATAGAATGGAGTGGAGTGGAGTGGAATAGAGTACAGTAGAGTACAGTAGAGTAGAGAATAATAGAATAGAATAGAATAGAATAGAATAGAATAGAATAGAATAGAATAGAATAGAATAGAGTAGAGTAGAGTAGAGTAGAGTAGAGTATAAAAGAACAGAACAGAAGGTCTTCTAGTCCAACCCCTCCTTAGGCAGGAACCTACACCACTTGGTTATCCAACATCTTCTTAAAAACTTCCAGTGTTGGAAGTTTTTTTTTTTTCTTCTTAAAAGATCTTAAAATCAATCCAAATATTCCGTTATATTCTTCTATATCCTCATCTATTTTTCTATTGTTTACGACGGCCAGCCTGGCTGGCAAAAAGAAGCTATTCTGTCGTGAAGTAATCCAGCGTGACCCTGAATATAATTAAAACTCAACTCCGACCCATTTCTCTCCTGAGAAAAAGAGCTGAAGCGCGATCAATACCGTCATAGGAAAATCCCGCCAGAGTCAAAGCCTGAAGATTATTTTTCTACCTATTAAAACCTGGCCTTTGTTTATTGAATTTTTTTTTTCCCCCTGACCGTCCACGGACACTCCCCAAAATCTCGCTCTTGTGACTTTGAAATAAATGTGACTAATTAGTTCCAAAGTGAGGTGCAGAAAGCTGCTAATTGTTGAACCAAATCAGGGATATCTTTTGACTGAGGAAAAGAAACAAAGTCAAAATGCCCCTTGCTTGATTTCTCCTTTGGAGAAGTGAAATACAGAAAAAGCACCAATTCTGTGGAAAAACTCTGGCATAAAAAAAAAAGGTTGTTAGAACTAACCTGAATGCCAGCATTGTATTATTTATTCAATAATTAATCTACATCCTGCCTTTATTGTTTTTATAAATGACTCTAGGTGGTGAACATATCTCATACTCCTTCCTCCTCTTATTTTTCCTCACAACAATCACCCTGTGAGGTAGGTTTGGCTGAGAGAGGTTATGGCCCAAGATCACGCAGCCAGGTTTCATGGATAAGGACGGACTAGATAACTCACAGTCTCCCTGTGATTAACTGAAAGTCGCCCAGCAGTCTTTCATACCTAAAATGGGACTAGAACTCACCATCACCTAATCAGATTAATTGTATTATGAAGGCCTTTAAGCCAGCAAACCAACGATTAAAAGAAGATAAAGGAAATAAAAATAGATAAACATAAATAAGGAAATAGAGCGACCCATCTTAAATACGACTATTGTTCCCTGCCGAAGCCTTTGATGCTGTATCACACAACTTGGGATAACATTGTGTGCATTGTATTAAAAGACAATTATCAGCAAACAAACAAGCAAAAAGCAACAACAATAAAAAAAAACACAACTGCCTGATTATTTGGAGACAGCTGCCAGAAGGAGAATATTCTTTCAATCAAAATAGTACCGTACTACTTGCAAAAAAAATTCTTGCAAAATTCAACTGAAACTAAGGAAACAAATTAAACTTTATTAGATCAACAAGATAGTCTAGTTCAGTGATGGTGAACCTTATACTTACTGAGTGCCAAACAGGAATGCACTTCACAAATATGCACACATGCGCAAGAGAGCTCCGAAGACCAGCTGGGTCCCCTGACTTGTACACATGTGCACCAGAGGCAGTTTCAGGTGAGCTTGGCGACAGCTCGCGTGCCCGGAAAAATGGCTCTGTGTGCGACTTCCAGCACACGTGCCATAGGTTCGCCAACACGGGTCTAGTCTCTACAATATTTTATGCAATTATGTTATAAAGATTGAATGGACCAAAATATAACCTCCTGATCAGAGGTGGTATTCAGCCGGTTCGAACTGGTTCACCCGAACTGGTAGCGGAAATCGCTACCAGTTCGGGTACAGGAAATATGCCATCCTATTTAGGCACGTTTTTGCGCTCACATTTGCAAACCGGTAGGGAAAGTAAGTGATTACTTTCCTCCTGCTCCTGATTCAGACAAAGTGGGTTTGCTAAACCTAAATCTTCCTTTAAGCCACGGAGACAAAAGAAGAAGCAAAAATGAGGTCGAAAGAATCAAGGAACCACCCAAATTAGCAAGTACTGTCCAACTGTGAGAGAAACAAGCTGGAATACAAGCCACACGGTTTCTAAGTTGGTTTATAGAGAGAAAAGGATTGCCCTTAATGTACATGATTATTTATCTAGATCAAAGATAAGTTTAGACATAGGTAAATTTTAGAAGTAGCTTATATCCGTCCCAGGAGTATAAGAAGGAGGAGATAGAACCTAGACTTGAAAGATTCTTTTATTATATAGCCAGTCTCAATTAAGGTAGTTTTAACCTTCTTGTAGAGTTGATTTCATGGACTGGTCTACCTATTTCGGCTGACTTTTTTTATGTGAGTCAAGGTGGTATAGTGGTTAAGATATTAGACAAGGGAGATGTAAGTTCAAGTCCATCCTTAGTCATAAAAGCTACTTGGGTAATTTTGGATCATTCTTCTCTCTCAACCCAACTTATCTCACAGGTGTGTTGTTTTGGGGAAAGGTAAGAGTTGGATGTTGTGGCCCGCCAGCAGCCAGTAGATCTGGCAGCAGATTCCGACAGTGAGGAGGTTGGGGAGGAACATGGACCAGTCCTGGAGTCTGGGGAAGGCTCTGATGAGGGCTCTGCGTCGGAGGCAGAGAGGGGGCCAGAGCCACCTGACAGTTATCAGCTGCCTTCGGAGTCAGACATCAGGGAGGCAGAGGAACAGCTGAAGCCTGTTCCCAGTGTGCCCCTGCACAGAGTTGCCAGACGAAGGGAACAGTTAAAGAACAAGGGTTGACTTGGGAGTAAGGCCACAGGTGGACGATGAAGGGCCCCTCCCAGAGGGAATAAAAGAGGAGCGAAAGGGGAGTGGAGTGGGCAGGAGGCAATTTAGTTCATTCCTGCATTCTTGCCAAGTATTGCGGCATCTGAAAGATATCAGACTGGCCACTCTCCAAGCCTGATCAAGGTCGGTAATTGTGAACTATCTTGAAAGACTGTGGGAGAGGAAAGACTTTGCTGGAGAGAAATTCACTGTACATTAAATAAAAGGGGTTTATCGGGACGAGGATTCGGCTTCGTGCTGCTGGGGAAGCCTAGATCAGAACACTGGGCTACCTTGGGCTATGGAAGGAAGAGCAGGGTATAAATCTAATGAACAAATAAATGAAACTTTGGCTCAAGTATTCAGTCCTCAAATTCCAGGGGAGCATTCTCAGTGAAACGTGGCAGCTGGTGCATTCTTTGAATAAACAAAACCTTTTAATAATCTAAATATTGCAACCACCATACTATTAATATCCTCATATCGTTGACGGAGATGCTGACCTATGATCTTCATATCTTCGCATAAAAGTCTGAGCGAGCAGAACTTTCTAATTTTATCCAGTGGTTACTGCTTGGTGTGGTCATCTATTAAAATATACCTTCTGGAGATATATATATATATATAATTGTTAGCAATAAAAAGTGAGTTACGGCCAAGGACTTTTTCTGCAACTCTTTCTCTTTCTCCGTGGTCTGACCTGATTATGATTCTCTGGGAAGTTAGTTTGGAGTTCCAGCAGAAAAGTTCTAACGCCAAGGTGGTGGAAAGGAGGAAAACTTAAGGCAAAGAATAACAGAGTTGGAAGGTCTTTTAGTCCAACTCCCTGCTCAAACAGGAGACCCTATACCAGTGATGGCTAACCTTTTCCGGACCGAGTGCCCAAAATGTGTGCTTGTGTGAATGTGCATGCATGTGCCCGAACCCCAAAATGCAATGCACACACGGCCCTCTGCATGCAACCTGCCCCTTGGGCATGCACCCACGCCCCCTGTATGTGCACGCCACACATGGCGTGTGCCCCCAGCACATGGCACATGCCCCCCACGCATGTGCAGACACACCCCCACGCTTTCGCCTATGTTCATGCACCCCTGCAAATGCCCCACCCCCCACACATGCATGGCAGAGGCCCAAAGACCAGCTGGCCAGCAGGAGGCATAGGCGCATGCATGGCAGAGCTGAACTGGGGCGACGGCTCGCGTGCCATCAGAGAAAGCGCTGCGTGCAACCTGTGGCACATGTGCTAGAGGTTCGCCATCATGGTCCTATACCATTCTAGACAAATGGTAGGACCAGAAGTTGTCAAACAGGCTGTTTTCGGCCTCGGGAGGTCCTCCAGGGGCATGGGGAAGGCTGTTTTCGCCCTCCCCAGACTCCTAGAGAGGCCCTGGAGCCAGGTGAGAGAGAAAAACGGTCCTTCCCGCCCCACCAGGCCCTCCGAAGGCAGGAAACAACCTGTTTCTCTACTTCTGGTGAGCCCAGAAACCCAAAAATCAGCTGGCCGGCGCCGGAGCTGAGCTCGCATGCCGACTAATATAGCTATGCGTGCCACCTGTGGAACGCATGCCATAGGTTTGCCATCACGGGTATAGAGTCTCGAGTAGGGGGGTTGGACTAGAAGACCTCCAAGATCCCTCCCAACTCTGTTGTTCTACGTTGCACATATTCTTACCACCGTACCTTTGTTTCATGTGCGTGCACCTTCCGCGCATGTGTCTGGTCTCGAAAACGTGGCTAAATAGGACGGCGTTACGTCCTGGCGGATGGGTGGGCCCACATTCGCCGCTACCAGTTCGCCCGAATTGGTCCGAATCGGCTGAATAACACTTCTGGTTCTAACCCCATTTTTAACAAGTCAACACAGGTCTAGCAAAGTGGTTTAAGGACCAGAGAAACAGATGTCACTCTTAGCGTTAAGCGAGCAATTGACTCTGATTCCGACAGTAGTAGTATCTCTCTACAATAGACTCCTTTTGAAGGGAACTCTCTTCTTTGACAAATTTCTTGTGTCAGTTCAGCCCTAATGAATAGGAGCGAACTGAAGGTCTTAGGAAATCTCTACCAACAACAGCTAGATGCGTGGTTAAATGAAATGTCGAACAAAAAGGAAAGAAGACACAGAACTCTTTACGTTAACTAGAAACCTATGGCTAATCTACCCATCCCTTCCAAAATTAAGGGGGAGGAGACTGGCACATTCCCCTCCCCCAAAAAAATCACAGATAGAAATAAGAGGACATGTGATTTTTTTTTTTTTTTGTTCCCACATTGTGATTTATCAAGAGGAAAAATAATGGATCCATCTTAGGAAATGTTTACTAAAAGTTAAGGTGCACTGGAGAACGTATGGAAATTATCTCAACTTTCGAAATGATGCCTCTTGGAAAGAAAAGGCACCCATGGATATATTGCTTACTTGCTTTTTTTTTTTTAATGAAACATATTTTTGCTCAAAGTTTTGGTTTTTTTTTTCCTTAATGGAAAATGCAAATAGAAATAATAGCTTGCTCTGAATGATTGCCATAAGTACATGTCAGTTTCCAAGCTACTGAATTTTAATTGCATGACTGTAGGGATGCCGCAACCGTCATAAGAGTGAAAAAATGGTCATAAGTCACTTTTTACAGTGCCATTGTAACTTCGAATAGACACTATTTGAATAGTTGGAAGTCAAGGACTACTGTTAATGTAATGAAGCGGGCTCTGATAGATGACCACTGGATAACTTTCTATTCACTCTATTCTAAAAAGCAATGCATCCGGTTGGAAAAAGTACAAACTCAGCCAAAATCCTTTTGGTTCCTCTAGGAGGCCTCTAAGTTGTCAGAAGAAAGGAACATTCTAATGACATACAGCTTAAAGGTTGGTTAGGTCAAGGGGATCCACATGAGTTAAAAGTTGTCCATCGTCAAAAGATGATTTGAATCTATGCTTCAGTAACTGTTTGCAAAGAAACTCTGTAATAAGGAAATGTCAATTAAAAATGACAAATGTATATGACCATATGAATTGCTGAGTTAACAGAATCCTTTGTCTAGAAGGGTATAAAACCATTGTACCTAATTTCTGTCTTTGTTCAACGCTTCATGTACAGAGCCTTGAACCTATTGCGCAATATATATATAAATCTGTCTCTGATTAATCTAAAAGTTGTGTTTGTCTTATTAAATCCACAACACTGTAGCAATAGCAATAGCATTTAGACTTATATATCGCTTTACAGTGCTTTAAAGTCCTCTCTAAGCACTTTACAGAGTCAGCCTCTGGCCCCTAACAATCTGGGTCCTCATTTTACCCACCTCAGAAGGATGGAAGGCTGAGTCAACCGTGAGCATGTCAGGATCGAACTCCTGGCAGTGGGCAGAGTTTGCCTGCAATACTGCATCTTAACTGCTGCGCCACCGAGGAAGGGAGGGAAGAAGGGAGGGAGGGGTTGAGAGAGGAAGGAAGGAATAGCAATAGAACTTAGACTTATATACCGCTTCACAGCCCTCTCTAAGTGGTTTACAGAGTCAGCCTCTTGCCCCCAACAATCTGGGTCCTCACTTTACCCACGTTGGAAGAAGGTGAAGGCTGAATCAACCTTGAGCCTGTCAGGATCAAACTCCTGGCAGTGGGCAGAGTTTGCCTGCAATACTGCACCCCTGAGGAAGGAAGGAAGGAAGGAAGGAAGGAAGGAAGGAAGGAAGGAAGGAAGGAAGGAAGGAAGGAAGGAAGGAAGGAAGGAAGGAAAGAAGGAAGACCACTTAGACTTATATACCACTTCACAGTGCTTCACAGGTTTACAGAGTCAGCCTCTTGCCCCCAACAATCTGGGTCCTCATTTTACCCACCTGGGAAGGACAGAAGTCTAAGTCAACCTTGAGCCTGGTGAGATTCAAACTGCCAAATTGCAAGACAGCAGGCAGCCAAAATAGCTTGCAGTACTGCACTCTAACCACTGTGCCACATGGCTCATGGTGTAGACATCAGAAATCGAGCTGTTTTTTTTTTTCCCATTATAGCTGGTACCAACCCTCAGTCAACCTTGGGTGAACTAAAAAAAAAACAACTATGTGAGGTTAGGATCAGTGGTGAAATCCAAATTTTTTTGCTACCGGTTCTGTGGACGTGGCTTGGTGGGCGTGACTGGAGAAGGATACTGCAAAATCCCCATTCCCTCCCCACTCTTGGGGGAAGGATATTGCAAAATCCCCATTCCCTCCCCACTCTGGGGCCAGCCAGAGGTGGTATTTGCCGGTTCTCCGAACTGCTCAAAATTTCTGCTACCGGTTCTCCAGAACCTGTCAAAATCTGCTGGATTTCACCCCTGGTTAGGACTCTATGTTAAACTAGATGGAGGCTTAAAAAGTCATTCCAGAAACCAGCGAGATAATTTTGCCTGCTGCTTAGAAAACTACATGGATGTAACCACGTGATTACCAGACTTCCGTTCAGTTTGAGGGAGATTTGATCCTTTTCTTACATCCCTGGGTTTAATTTTGAATTTGTTTAAAATTCTTGCCTATATATATATATAAATATAAATCACAGTTTGCCCATAAGAACCAAACCGAGAACTTCAGCCAGAAAATGAGGAATGTGATTTCGTTGAAACGTCGCTACTACCCTTTTAAGGATATGTTTACAATTACATGGGAAGAAACCCAAGATATTAACTATATACACACACACACACACACACACACACGTATATATAATATATATATTTCTTCTTGTCACTAGATGGCTCCATTGGCTATTGAGTTAGGTCAGAAGTAGATGGAATTGAAGAGAAGATGTTGAAATTTTAGAGAAAGAGATTGCTTTGAAGAGCCTGTAAATTAGGAAGCTCTTAGCCTTTCCATTCTTTTCTTAATTTATTTAATTATTTTGGTATTGTAAGCCATGATTTCAGACCTTCAAATCTGGAAGCCTCCTTAATGCTGCCTGGGGTTGATTTTCACAGCTCCTTCCTTCCATCCATCCAAATAAATAAAATAAATTATCAGAAAATTTCAAGGAGGTAAACAAAACTGATTGTTTTGGGGGGGAAATCTCCTTCACATTTTTAGTTCATTTTTGGAACAGGATATGTAAATGAAAACTCAATCATCCAGACCAAAAGTATCTTTAAAAAAAGGTTAATTCTGGGCAACTGGACCAAAGTTTGTTCATTTGAGTTGTTTCGTTACTCATCAAAGTAACTTCATCAAGTACAAAAAAAAAATTAGTTAGGTTTAATGAATGATTTGATCTTTTTAGATACCAGGATAATGAAAACAGAGAACACACGAAGCACGGAGAACATGCCAAGATTATGTTGGCTTGTTTAGCGCATGCCCAATTGCCATGTTCATTATTCCTGATATTTCGATAGTGAGAGTTTCGATGTTGTATTGTTGGCTATAGCTAAAAACCTTGTACTCTTTGATGTCATGATGGTGAGACATATTGGAACCATAGAACAGAAATGTTGATGTTGATCAGGAAATAAAGAGAATGTGAGAAAGAGACTCAATTATCTTTTAGAAAGTCAAAAGAGGGAACGGAAAGACGAAGAGGATAAAAGAAAACATGGAACCAAACCAGCATCTTATTAACAGTGGTTAAGTAGGATACGGAGAAGTTAGAAAATAGGATTGCATGAAGAGAAAGGTAAAACACTGAAGATAAAACAATCTGGATGGGTGACAATCTCCATAGACACTAAATTTAAAAGGGCAGAATTAAGAGGATTTTGAAGAAAAACAGACATTTGACTCAAGAAGTTGAGTCTACAAAGAGAGGAAGAGAAAGAGAGACTGAAAGACAGAGAGGGAGAGATTGAGAAAGAGAGTAAGAGATTGAGAGAGAAAGAGAGATTGAGAGAGATTGAGAGAAAGAGAGAGAGAGAGAGAGATTGAGAAAGAGAGAGATTGAGAGAGAAAGAGAGAGAGATTGAGAAAGAGAGATTGAAATAGAGAGAGATTGAAATATAGAGAGAAAGAAAGAGAAAGAGAGATTGAGAGATTGAGAGAGATTGAGAAAGAGAGAGAGATTGAAATAGAGAGAGAAAAAGAAAGAAAGAGATTGAGAGAGAAAGAGATTAAGAGAGAAAGAGAGATTGAGAAAGAAAGAGAAAGAGTGAGAGATTGAGGGAGAAAGAGAGAGAAAGAAAGACAGATTGAGAGAGAGATTGAGAAAGAGAGAGAAAGAGTGAAAAAGATTGAGAGAGAAAGAGATTGAGAAAGAAAGTGAGAGATTGAGAGAGATTGAAAGAGAGAGAGAAAAAGAAAGAGAGAGAAAGAGAGATTGAGAGAGAAAGATTGAGAGAGAAAGAGAGAAAGAGAGAGAGAGAGATTGAGAAAGAGAAAGATTGAGAGAGAAAGAGAGATTGGGAAAAAAGAGATTGAAATAGAGAGAGAGATTGAGAAAGAGAAATGAAAAAGATTGAGAGAGAAAGAAAGAGAGTGAGAAAGAGAGTGAGAGATTGAGAGAGAAAGAGAGGGAGAAAGAGAAATTGAGAGAGAGAGAGAGAGAGATTGAGAAAAAAAGAGAAAGTGAGAGTGTGAGGGAGAAAGAGAGAGAGAAAGAAAGAAAGAAAGATTGAGAGAGAAAGAGAGAGAGAGAAATATCAAGAAAGGATAGAAAGCAGGAGAGAAAATTAAAACGTGTGATGGACGGCAGGCAATTCTGGAAGGCTCAAAAAGCCCGTATTTCAGGGAGCAGGAAATAAAATGGAAGAGTGGCACAGCAGGGCTGGCTTTGACATCTGCCAACGGAAGTAAATTATGCAGACAGCCATATTGCAGGCTGACAAGAACCTCGCCAGTGTTGGGAGCGCGGGGAAAAGTGTATTGTGTAGCAACCATATATAGGTGCTTGAAGCTGTTAGACAACAAACTTTACCTCTCCAAAATGGATATGACAAAATCTCCATTCCCACTCCAGGGAAGGATACTGCAAAATCTCCATTCCCACCCTACTCCAGGGGAAGGATACTGCAAAATCTCCATTCTCATCCCATTCCAGGGGAAGGATACTGCAAAATCTCCATTCCCACCCCACTCTGGGGCCAGCCAGAGGTGGTATTTGCCAGTTCTCCAAACTGCTCAAAATTTCCACTACCGGTTCGCCAGAACCTGCCAGAACCTGCTGGATTTCATCCCTGTGTTTGGGCCTTTCACTGAAAATTAGTCTTTCTACTAAAAGGTCGAAGGCAGAACTTCCTGCCCTTATGCTAACACAGAGACCCCCTAGATCAGTGTTTCTCAACCTTGGAAGCTTGAAGATGGGTGGACTTCAACTCCCAGAATCCCCCAGCCAGCGCTGCTGGCTGGGGGATTCTGGGAGTTGAAGTCCACCCATCTTCAAGCTACCAAGGTTGAGAAACACTGCCCTAGATCCTTACATCCTAAACACTCTAGATCCTTATTTTTTAAAAAAAAGGATACATACATACATACATACATACATACATACATGCATACATACATACATATCCTTGCAGAAGCAGCTCACCATAGCCCTAGGGTTTTAAATATTTCAGGCACTGGAAAATCTGCAGGAGTTCAAAATAGTAACTTTAATTGGCATGCCATTCAATGCTATTGCCTGCTCTACTATATTCTAACTGATTTATTGACCGAATTTACACACGGTGACTGACAGCTGCTGAGAAATCAAACACCCAGCACCTAGGAATTGCCGAGGGTTGTTATCCGTGTCCAGTGCTACAGCTGCTGAAGGAACAATGTAGTTTGAAGCAAAATAATCCTGGGAGTGCCTCAGTTACTCTAATGGGATGTGGGGATGACCTTAAGGAGACAGGGGGAAAGATACTGCCTAGGGAGCAATTAGATAAGAGGAGGTCCTGCCTGCAACTGCACAACAGGCAGAGGAAGGATCCTCCCTAACTTCTCAGATGGTAAAACAGACAGTGGGAGATTTGTCCTTTCACACTTGCAACTGATGACACGCTTGACCTCTTCCTCAGGCTCAGCCTGGCCATATCCTACAGTTCTATTATTTTACTTCTGTTCTGTTTACACTCTTTGATTTTCTATCTTTTTATTATTGTAAGCTGCTTAGAGTAGCTTCATGGATGGATGGATGGATGGATGGTAGGTAGGTAGATACCCTGTTTTCCCCAAAATAAGACATCCCCTGATAATAAGCCCAATCGGGCTTTTGAGCCCATGGCAATAAGGCCAAGCGCTTATTTCAGGGTTCAAAAAAATATAAGACAGGGTCTTATTTGGGGGGAAACAAGATAGATAGGTAGATAGATAGATAGATAGATAGATAGATAGATAGATAGATAGATGGATGGATGATAGGGAGGGAGGCAGGCAGGCAAACAGACACACAGAGACACAGACATAGATGACAGAGAGAGATGATAGATGATGATAGATAGATAGATAGATAGATAGATAGATAGATAGATAGATAGATAGATAGAGATAGTGATGAGAGATAGATAAGATGAGAGTTAGATGATAAGGTCTTTGGTTATTCGGGTTTTCTCCCGCGTAAAATTGGAAGTGTCTTGGCGATGTTTCGACGAGGTCCCACTCGTCATCTTCAGGCTGGTGTCTTCGGCTTCATGCTCGCACATGCATGAAGCCGAAGACACCAGCCTGAAGATGACGAGCGGGACCCCGTCAAAAGGTCACCAAGTATCTTGGTGAAAAGACCCGAATACACCAAGAGACTTTTCCTGTGTAAGATTGAGAGTATCTTGGTGACGTTTTGATGGGGTCCCGCTCGTCATCTTCAGGCTGGTGTCTTCGGCTTCGTGCATTTGTGAGCACAAAGCCGAAGACACCAGCCTGAAGATGACGAGTGGGACCTCGTTGAAACGTCACCAAGACACTTCCAATTTTACGCGGGAGAAAACCTGAATAACCAAAGACCTACATACACAGAGAGAGAGAGAGAGAGAGGGAGGGAGGGAGAGAGGAAGGAAGATAATAAATTTAACAAATAAGTGAACTTTCCACCCTGATTTGAATTATGAGCAGTTCCCTGTTTAGAGGTTCCATAATAGTCTGTGGAATTTAGGCTCTCAAAATGACACTCTTTTTTGCAATTATTTTTTCATGTTGCTCTAATGCCTGTATCAACATTCAACAGCTTTCTTTCTGTCTCACTCTTCTTAAAACTCCAAAATATTAACACTCTAACCATGCCTGATACAATTAGGAATGCTCATCACGGCCCCATTCCCCCCGAAGAGCAACAAAGATGATGAGGGGACTGGAGGCTAAAACATATGAAGAACGGTTGCAGGAACTGGGCCTGGCTAGTCTAGTGAAGAGAAGGACCAAGGGAGACATGATAGCAGTCTTCCAATATTTGAAGGGCTACCACAGAGAAGAGGGGGTCAACCTATTTTCCAAATATAGGATCTCCCGTGTATGCAGGGGGTTGGACTAGAAGACCTGCAAGGTCCCTTCTAACACTGTTATTCTGTTATAGCATACATCAGAAAGTGGTTTAAATCACATGATCTTTTTGAAGACTTATTTGCATAAAGCTTCACTATTTTTCTCCTGCTGAAAAACTGGGCTCATTAATTAATTGAAAAGACGACTACGGACAGCTCTTTAATAATAAAAAGAAAAAGTTTCCTGCATCTACATCCCATCTAATTTTCCATGTCCACCCTGTATAATTCATATTTCTATAATTATCTTGCTTGCTTTCTTGCTTGCTCCTTCCTTAATTATCTGGCATCAGCGTCAAATGCCACCGAGACACTATCCATCTGAAATCCCATTTTATAGCTGCGTGCAAACGAAGTTAAAAGTTTTTGCAGAAACTTTGCTATTAGTTTATCCGCCTACGCCGTGTTTTAAAATAGCAGACTGCCTTATTGGGAAGGGGAAAATAATTTCCAACTTTAAAACAAAAAAAAAAAAAAACTGTCAAAATCTCAGAGTCAAACTCGAAATAATTGGGAGTCATAGTCCTATATCCCTGGGACGGACTGCTGTACGCATGGCAGCTTTAACAACAATGAAGTCAACATGATGTCTGACATGAGGTCATTACGTAAGGGTTTCCACCTATTTCTGGCATCACAACTTCCAACAGTTAGAACAATTAATCAGTGGAACAACTTGCCTCCAGAAGTTGTGAATGCTCCAACATGGAAGTTTTTAAGAAAAGATTGGGCAACCATTTGTCTGAAGTGGTGTAGGGTTTCCTGCCTAAGCAGGGGGTTGGACTAGAAGACCTCCAAGGGCCCTTCCAACACTGTTATTCTATATTTCAATCCAATCTTTTGCCTTCTGATGTCCTTGGGTGTAGACGTAATTTAAGTGAGATGTGATTTTCCTTCCCTTATTGGGAAAGAACTCATAAAAGAGAGGACAGAAAGTCTCATAAAATAGACATTCTCCAAAACTTCAGCAGCTTGGGAGGAGAAGGAGAACTGTGGGGTCCTTGGTGGCCTCTGAACTTGGTGGCTTCCTTGCAAATATTTCATTACTCAAATAGGGAACATCATTAGTGCTAGAAGGGAGGGGAGTTGTGGAGAGGAGAAGGAGAAGGAGAAGGAGAAGGAGAAGGAGAAGGAGAAGGAGAAGGAGAAGGAGAAGGAGAAGGAGAAGGAGAAGGAGAAGGAGAAGGAGAAGGAGAAGGAGAGGGAGAGGGAGAACTGTGGGGTCCTTGGTGGCCTCTGAACTTGGTGGCTTCCTTGCAGATATTTCATTACTCAAATAGGGAACATCATTAGTGCTAGAAAGGAGGGGAGTTGTGGAGAGGAGAAGGAGAAGGAGAAGGAGAAGGAGAAGGAGAAGGAGAAGGAGAAGGAGAAGGAGAAGGAGAAGGAGAAGGAGAAGGAGGAGAACTGTGGGGTCCTTGGTGGCCTCTGAACTTGGTGGCTTCCTTGCAGATATTTCATTACTCAAATAGGGAACATCATTAGTGCTAGAAGGGAGGGGAGTTGTGGAGAGGAGAAGGAGAAGGAGAAGGAGAAGGAGGAGGAGGAGGAGGAGGAGGAGGAGGAGGAGGAGGAGGAGGAGGAGGAGGAGGAGAAGGAGAACTATGGGGTCCTTTGTGGCCTCTGAACTTGGTGGCTTTCTTGCAGATATTTCATTACTCAACTAGGGAACATCATTAGTGCTAGAAGGGAGTGGAATTTGAGGAGAGGAGGAGGGAGAGGGAGAGGAGGAGGAGGAAATGTGAGTGTGGTAGCCCCATGGACCACTCTAACAGTCTGATCTGATTGAAAGAACATTTTTTTTCTCTCCTCTGTGCAAGAAAGAAAATGCAGAATTGGTTTTAAGCTTGGAGGACTGCATATATCATCTATGAAACAAAACTTCTGGTTGGGTTTTGGGGTTGTTGTTAGGTTTGTTTGTTTTGTATTTTAAAGACTATAAACCTTTCTAACTACCAGTTCCATTGACTTCCTTCTACAATTGTGCAAACCTACCCATAATAGCATGTTCTATCTTTGTAATCAGCCTCTTATGAACATTCAGATCAGAATGTTCTCCAGCAAGACATTTTACGTACCACCTAATTACATCTGGATGAGGATTAACACTCTCCCCCCCCAAAAAAAAATCTGTTTTGTTCCTTTGTGTTTGGTTTTGCAACACTTTCCCCTTGCGGGTCAACCAAACGATGAAACAATGCACTTGCAGGACGTCTAGTTCACACTGGAACCTATTTATTTGCATAATTAAAAATTTAACCCACTATTCAATATTAAAAGAACTGGTCCCACTGGAGCAGTTTAGCAGCCAACGGCTCGTTCCAAATTTAACAAGAAAGAAACTGCCCCAAACACAGAACTCCTTCGTAACATGCTGTGTTTATTTTCTGAAATTTATTTATTTTTTCCCAGTTTATAGGCTGCTGGAGAATATCTATTTATTTCTCAACTCCCCTCTGAAGAACCTGGCTTCATTCAAGATCTCCTAAAAGCTATAAACCACGTTAGGAAGCCGTTTGGAATGCATTATGACTGTGTCTCGTCACATCGGACTCATGTCAGAAGCATCGAGACGTTTCTGGATTGAAAGGATTAACTGGTGACATCACCATTGCCTGGGGAACACACCCAGTTGGGGGCTCCAATCATGTCCCCATGTCAGGAGCTGGAGCGAAGGACGGGAATTCACCCCGGAGCGCTCGGGTCTCAAACGTGAACTTGCTAACCTCCAACCCAGCATCCTAACCCACGCGAGCCATTGTGCTCCTCTACCGTGTCACATGGGGGACGCAGTGGCTCAGTGGCTAAGACACTGTCGATCGAAAGGTCGGCAGTTCAGCGGTTTGAATCCCTAGTGCTTTTAATGCCAATGTTAGCCTGTCCATTTCGGCACAATCTAACAACTGTTTGATCACCATTCTCTTGGAGGGCATGCTGTCCTGTTTCCAGTTTTGCACATAGGCAATTCTGGTCACTGTTGTTGCATGCAATATAATATATTGAATTTTCTTACTGTAAGATAAAGGTAAAGGTTCCCCTCGTACATATGTGCTAGTTGTTCCTGACTCTAGGGGGTGGTGCTCATCTCCGTTTCAAAGCTGAAGAGCCAGCACTGAAGAGCCAGCACTGTCCGAAGATGTCTCCGTGGTCCTGTGGCCGGCATGACTCAACGCCAAAGGACTTCCCAGCAAAGGTGGTCCCTATTTTTCTACTTGCATTTTTTACGTGCTTTCGAACTGCTAGATTGGCAGAAGCTGGGACAAGTCATGGGAGCTCACCCCGTTACGCGGCACTAGGGATTCGAACCGCTGAACTGCCGACCTTTCGATCGACAAGCTCAGCGTCTGAGCCACTGAGCCACTGCATCCCTTCTTTCTTACTGTAGTTTCCTCTTATTATCCCTAGTAGAAATAATTCTGGTTTTAACTCAATTCGTTGACTCGTAATTTCTTCTAACCATTTTCTCTATTCTGATCCAATACTTCCCGGCTTCTGGACATGACCACCACATGTGGAAAAATGTACCTTTAGTGTGTTTACATTTCAAGATCCCTGACAGCACATGCACACACCACCCCAAAATGGTACTTGTTAAGAGAATTATTTATTTATTTATTTATTTATTTATTTATTTATTTATTTATTTATTTATTTATTTATTTATTTTATGCAATTTATATGCCGCCCTATCCCTGAGGACTCAGGGCAGCTCACAACGGTAAAATGCATAGTTCCTTATTAAAACGTTATAAAATTAAATTAGAGCTTTTTCAGAGTTATTTTCCAAAATGTTACTTACATCGTTCAGGTCTTCTTTTGCATTGTAGTAGACAATATCATTCGTCTGTAGAGGAAGGAAGGAGAGGAAAAAAAAGAAAAAAGAAGTAGGGTGAATCTTTAAATATTAACAATCCAAAGAAGTAGTAAAAAACTGTTTCTGAAACTTTGCAATGAATTGCAACTTTTTCATTTCTCAGCAAAGGTTCCCTTTAAACGGCATATGAATATGCATGTCAAGCAATTTTCCTTCTGCTTACCTGGCCTCACCACTTATTATTAACTTTCCAACATCGGCTATTAAATTATGCTGTGCTGTAGTTTAAGGGGAAAGGGAACGTACGACAACAATTTAACAAGGGCAGCAAGAATAGGTGAGTGCTGCAAGATTAGGGAACAGGCAGCGGTGAAAATCCCTGGTTCGGATTGATGTCAAATATATTGATAAGCAATCAATAAGCCACCCAATTCAGAATCAGTTGAATGCTCCTTTAAAGTACAGTTCTGAAATCTCAGATAAAACTCGAAAGGGCTTAGAAAATTGATTGACATAATCAATATATTTACTTGGGAACAAATTCTATTACCAATAAAGGAGAATATTTGTAGCTCGGGATTGAAATGCGGAGAACTGTGCTCTCCGAGCTTGGATGTTTTGTTGCAGATGTTTCATCATCATCATCATCATCATCATCATCATCATCATCAGTACTAGAAGGGAGGAGGCGGAGGGGGTCTCTTCTTAAAAACCTCCAGTGATGGAGCATCCACAACTTCTGGTGGCAAGCTGTTCCACTGGTTAATTGTCATCACTATTAGGAAGTTTCTCCTTAATTCCAGGTTGCTTCGCTCGTTGATCAGTTTCCATCCATTATTTCTTGTCCTGCCTTTGGGTGCTTTGGAGAATAGGCTGACCCCCCACACACACACACTTCTTTGTGGCAGCCCCTCAAATACTGGAATAGTGCTATCATGTCACCCCTGGTCCTCCTTTCTTCCTTGTGGCTGATCCTTTGAAAACAACCCTCAAATTCTTCCAAATAGTAAAGTCATCAAATGGAAATAATCAAAAGAGCATGGAAGAAGATTAAAACCAAATAAAGCCCAGAGCTACAGCTACAGCACCTGAGCATTTCCTTCGAAGTTTAAATGACAGCAAGGACGAAAGCAACAGCTGGAAACACAACTGCCAAGAAGCTCGTTCAATTTTTTGAGCGTTGAGCCTGGAGTTCAACTCCCACCAATAATCTCACTGTAATTGGGGCCGCAAAGGCCATAATCAATAAATGTCCTTGACATCACCAACTCCACAAGGAGAGAGACACGGTTTGACAGGCGCTTACAAAATCGCCTTCGAGATATGCAGAGAACAAAGTCCACCATTGAGGGATGCTAAAGACTTTCTCATCGGTGAAACATGAGTAATATCAACGGAGATCGCATTCAGCCGGTTTGGACCGGATCACCCGATCCGGTAGCGATGGAGGCGGGTGGTTCGGAGAACCATTAGCAAAAATCCCTGCCCACCCCCCATTGCCCAGCTGAGCCACACAATCATCAGAGGCTTTTTAAAAAAAAATTAAAAACATTTTTTCTGCAACCTCTTTGGCAGAAAAAATGCTTTTAAAAGAAAAAAAAAGCCTCTGATGATTGCACAGCTCAGCTGGGATCATCAGAGGTTTTTAAAAGCATTTTTTCTACAACCTCTTCGGCCCAAGAGGTTATAGAAAAAATGTTTTTAAAAGGAAAAAAAAAGCCTCTGCGGATCAGGCAAGTCATCTGGGATCATCAGAGGCTTTTAAAAGCATTTTTTCTACAAACTCTTCAGCCGAAGAGGTTATAGAAAAAATGTTTTTAAAGGGAAAAATAGCCTCTGCTGATCAGGCAAGTCAGCTGGGATCGTCAGAGGCTTTAAATGCATTTTTTTACAATCTCTTCAGCCGAAGAGGTTGTAGAAAAAATGGTTTTAAAGGTAAAAAAAAAAAAGTTGGCCACGCCCACTCAGTCACATTACCCCCACCACCACCAAGCCACGCCCACAGAACCGGTAGTAACAAATTTTACATTTCACCACTGATGGACAGTTATTATTTTACTGCAATGGTTTCTTTATCGACATCCCTTTCAAAAAAACCCCAACTAATATTTTCTCTTTTCCAACAACTAGGTTTTCTCTAAAGATTATAGGGTAAGTATTTGTAGGAATAATTATAAGGGAATAATTAGAACCTCCAGAATTGTCTGTCATCCAGGTTCAAAGGTGCTTTTTTTTTCCCAAGAGGCAACTGGACTTTCTCATTTTTTTTCTTTTTTTTGAAGACGTTTCGCTTCTTATCCAAGAAGCTTCTTCAGCTCTCCATTTCAGCTAGTTAAGGAGCTCTCAATCCCAAACTTAAATAGCTCACTCTGGCAGAGTGGCTAGGCTCCATTCATTTCTTTCCCTTCCTTTCTTCCTTTCTTCCTTCCTTCCTTCCTTCCTTCCTTCCTTCCTTCCTTCCTTCCTTCCTTCCTCTCTCTTCTATGTATCCTATCTATCCATCGATCTGTCTGTCTGTCTGTCTCTCTCTCTCTCTATCATCTATTTATCTATCAATCTGTTGTGGCTCCGTCCTCCAAGCCTATCTTATCGGAGGAAGAAGGCTCAGAACATGAAGGAGAGGAGACGGCCAGGCCTCCCTCTCCAGGACCCTCCTCTCTGGCAATGCCTCAGGTGTCTCCTGAAGGAGAAGAGATTGGCCAGGAGCCAGGTGTTTCCGAGCCGTCGGATAGTGAAGAAGAAATATTGTGGTTGGACCCATGCCAGCGTCGGAGAGACAAGCATGAGCAGCAGAAAAGGAGGCGTGTCAGAGATTAAGTTGAGTCACTGGACCACACCCCACACACTATAAAAGGGAGTGTGGTGGCCATTCAGACTCTGTGACGGACAAAGCTAAATCTCTGGCGAATCACTTTGCACCTTTGGACACAACGCCTATTTGCTGTGGATTTAATTACAAACTGGACTATTCAAACTGTGTGTATTTTTGTCTGTATTATCGGAGTAAAAGTTCTTGGCAGGCAGCTACGGAGTTGCTGCCAAGTTCCTTATCACTGCCGTTGAGTGTTTGAAGAGTTTATTTAACCCTCAGCTGGCTGGTTGGGTGCGTGTGTGGGACGGGGACAGAACACAATCCATCTGTCTGTCTGTCTATCATATCTATCTATTCTATCTATTTATTTATTTATTTTATTTTATTTGTATACCGCCCTTCTCCAGCAGGACTCAGGGTGGTGAACAGCCGAGATAAAACAGAGCATACAAAATTTAAAAAACAGTTTAAAAGAACCAGTATTTGCTGGTTCTCCGATGTACTCAAAATTTCCGCTACCAGTTCTCCAGAACCCGTCAGAACCTGCTGGATTTCACCCCTGGATCATACTCCATATTTCTTCCTCTTCCTATTGATGTAATTGGGACAATATTGATATAATTGGAACAGTTCAGGGTCCCTCTGAACTGGGGAGACTGTTCAATGACACTTTCTCCTTCTCCCCTGTCATTTTAAACAGGAGACTAAAAAAAAAAAAAAATACATTTTTTTTGGTGTGTGTTATAGTTGTCCTCCAGAATAACAAATGGAGGCCAGATGGTTTTGAGTCAGGACAGGTGGGTCACAGCTCAAATCCCTTAATCTGCCAGAGAATTTGGATCTTGGCCAAACCCTATGTGCACATATCAACAACCTTCATTAAAAATAAGTAATATAATTGAACTCAAACTAAGCATGAATAATGAATTCGATTCGGGAAGGAATACTCTAGCTATCTCTTTCAGATTACTTTAACGAGACTGTGACGGGCTCGCTAATTTTTATTTTATTTTATTTTATTTTGTTAAAGCTGTACACTCATAAAATAAAAAAAAAAAAACTAATTACCGCTTAAAATCTATGTAAAGCATCGGGAGCTAGGAGGGAAGGAATCCATGAACTAGATGCAAACAAATCGCTGGTATAATTTCCGATATTAAATTGATAGTTAATGACTGTACAGAAGTTTCAAATAACATTCATTTGCCATGCTTCAAATCTCATTTGCAAACAGTGCTGGCAGGAGGGATAATGCAAGCTTCCATCATTCAAAATAAAATGTGCTATGCCTTTCTAAGACCGTAAGTGAATTCATGCCCTGTTTCCGTTCAATGCCCCGGATTTCTTTTGTTTCTCATCACTTTCACTTTACTACCAATTAGAGATTGGTAAACCTGAGCTTACTGTTTGCCAATACAAGGGAGGTCAATCCTAGCTGCTACGAGAAGCTCAACCTAATTAGCAGTACATTGATCTTTTTCAGCAACCTAGTGGGTCAAACTCCAAAAAGCAATGTTCAGCTTGGCAGGTGGCTTGCCGAAGAAACCATAGCAATAAAGTTTTGTTTTTTTTATTTCTTTCTTAACCTTGCTACTTTGGGTACATATTCACCTGAAACCAAGTGGGTAATCTCATCAGCGGGGCCCTGCAAAAAATAGGCATGACCACCAGATGGCAACAAAGAGATACAACCCCCCCCCCCTCTCTCCTTGTCACCTAGTGGCCATTTGGAGCATTACATTCCTGCTGAGTATCTTAAAAATTCTGATTTATGCTGATTTATGATTGTAATCAAGGGAGGCGGTGGCTCGGTGGCTAAGACGCTGAGCTTGTCGATTGAAAGGTCGGCAGTTCAGTGGTTCGAATCCCTAGTGCCGCGTAACGGAGTGAGCTCCCGTGACTTGCCCCAGCTTCTGCCAACCTAGCAGTTCGAAAGCAGGTAAAAAAGGCAAGTAGAAAAATAGAGACCACCTTTGGTGGGAAGGTAACAGCGTTCCGTGCGCCTTTGGCGTTGAGTCATGGCGGCCATATGACCACGGAGACGTCTTCGGACAGTGCTGGCTCTTCGGCTTTGAAACGAAGATGAGAACCGCTCCCTAGAGTCAGGAACGACTAGCACATATGTGCAAGGGGAACCTTTACCTTTATCTATGATTGTAATAAAGATTTGATTCATTGAAATATTCTGATCGCCCAATCCTGGGAATTTTTTTCAATCTTTGGACTAGGGGAAATGAAAGGATCAGAGGTGAAAACTTATGCCTGAATGTCTTGCAATGTTAAGAGGTGGCCAGGTACCTCTATTTTAATTTTTGATTAATGTTTTTATATGGAACAGGAGAAAGGTATAATAACACCATTCCAGATTGCCACTCACATTAGAATCAACTCTCAAACTCAGGATTGACAAGATAAGAAGAAAACACAGTAATTTCCCCTAAAAACACAAAAGCTCAGATATCCAATAAAACAATTTGCCATTGTTAAAAGGAAAATGAAGATGACAAGCACCCTGTCAAACTCTAAGCATCTCCTTCCTCTTTGGCACCAATTTAAGCTGCCAATTCAGAATTTCTGCACGTCATTTGAAAAGAGAATTGACATCTCAATGATATCATCTATCAAGGCTGGACTTTGTGATGTTATTTATTTATCTGAACGCAATCCGTAGGTACCAAAAAGGTCAGCTGACAATCTATTCCTGTGATTAGATTCGTGATAAAGAAAAAAAGAAATCTGCTATTAGAGGAGAATGATCAAGATGAGCTACGTTAAGGGCCGTGCTCCCTTTTAATCAAACGTTTTAAATTGATGACTGTGTAACAAGCTTGCAGAGGGTTACAACAGGGGTACACAATCCCCCAGTTTGTGGATAGAAACTGGGTTGCGGCATGTCAGAAACCGGTCCGTGAAAACAAGTAAAGCCCCATCTCTGAGTTGCAGGCAGCATGTGAAATAACATTCCCGATGATCTGTCCCCGTCCATACACACACACAAACACAGCCAGCCGAGGGTTAAGGAAACACTTTGGCACACACCCAGGTCTTTATCTCCAACTTGGCAGCAATTTACACACCGTCTGCCAAGTGCGTTTATTTCCACAAAACAGAAAGATAAGATACTTAGCGTACAAAAAGTCCAATCAGAATAATATTTCTCTCAGCAGTTCCGGACGAGGCTTTAGTGACTATCCAAGGTTTACTTTTGTTCGTCACAGGGATCACAGGCCACCACCCTCTATTATATAGTCTCTGGGGTGTGGTCCAGTGACTCAGTTCTAATCCCTAGCACGCCTCCTGAGCTGCTGCAATCGTTTATCACGCCTTTGGAGGCGTGCGTCCAGGAATGATGTCTCTCCCTCGCTCTCATCTGAGCCACCTGTCTCCCTGCTAATCTCCTCTCCCTTGGCTGGCACCTGAGACAATGCCAGAGGGGAGGGGCCTGGAGAGGGAGGCCTGGCTGACTCCTCTTCCTCATGCTCGGAGCTTTCTTCCTCCGATGGGACAGGCTCAGAGGGCGGGGCCACAACACCCACCGGTCCACGGAAAAACTTCTCTCCTTGAATTGGTCCTTGGTACCCAAAGGATTGGGGGCCACTGGTTTAGAGAATGGCCTTGTCAGGTCCACATGTGAAAATCCAATTACATTGATTTATTGCTAAAAAAAACAACAACAAAACCTATGCACAAGAATCTTCTCAGCTAACTGAATAGCACTTGCTTGGTTTTAGATAAGGGTCAAGAGAATTCAAGAGAAGTTGGATTGAATGCACTTGTGGCTACCTACAGCACTTGGTGCCGAAAACGTTGTGTGGAAATGTTACACATGGACGCATGCACTCATCGGGACCGCGCTCCTGAAAAGCTGAAATTCCGATTCCAGCGCGCGTCCACGCCCGATGTATACACAGGCCGAATTTCATCACTTGGCTTGGTGGGCGTGGCTTGGTGGGCGTGGCAGGGTAAGGATACTGCAAAATCTCCATTCCCTCCCCACTCCTGGGGGAAGGATATTGCAAAATCCCCATTTCCTCCCCACTCCTGGGGGAAGGATACTACAAAATCTCCATTCCCACTCCAGGAGAAGGTTACTGCAAAATCTCCATTCCCTCCTCACTCCAGGAGAAGGATACTCACTCCAGGGGAAGGATACTCACTCCAGGGGAAGGATACTGCCAGTTGCGTCCCTTTCTGGATCGGGACCCCCTACACACAGTCACTCATGCTGTCGTCACTTCCCGCCTGGACTACTGCAACGCTCTCTACATGGGGCTCCCCTTGAGGAGCACCCGGAGGCTCCAACTGGTGCAAAGTGCGGCCGCACAGGTGGTTATGGGAGCAACATGGCACTCCTGTGCGACACCTCTCCTGCGCAAGCTGCACTGGCTCCCGGTGGTCTTCCGGGTGCACTTCAAGGTTTTGGTTACCATCTTTGGAGTGCTCCATGGCTTAGGATCTGGTTATTTACAGGACCGCCTAATACCACAAGCAGCCTCCCACTGGCTGGTACGCTCCCATAGAGAGGGGCTCCTCCGGGTGCCGTCAGCTAAACAATGTCGACTGGCGGCCCCCAGGGGGAGGGCCTTCTCTGTGGGGGCACCCACTATCTGGAACAAGCTCCCCCCAGAGATACGGAGGATCCCAGATCTACACACTTTCCGCCGTGCTCTTAAGACCCTCCTATTCTAGCAAGCCGGCCTGGCCTAATTTTCTCTCCTGTTTTAAAATTCTTTTAAATCGAAATTTTAATCTGTTTTAAATTAATGGGGTTTTTTTCATTGTCTCGGGCTAAATTATTTAATCTGGTTTTAATTATGTTTCTAACTTTTGTATCTATGTATTTTATTCTGTGCCTGTTCATCGCCCTGAGTCCTTCGGGAATAGGGTGGTATATAAATCTAATAAAACAATCAATAAAACAAACAACAAACTGCAAAATCTCCACTCCCACCCCACTCCAGGGGAAGGATACTGCAAAATCTCCATTCCCTCCCCACTCTGGGGCCAGCCACAGGTGGTATTTGCCGGTTCTCCAAATTACTCAAAATTTCCGCTACCAGTTCTCCAGAACTTGTTAGAACCTGCTGGATTTCACCTCTGATACACATACTATACATTTCTGTGCGTCAATCCGTTACCTACAGAAAGAGAAAGTAAGCATTTCCAGATTTTTTTTAAAAAAAAATACAATTCAAAAGAAGCCCAAAATGTTCTAATCTATATGCCATGATCTTCTCAAATAACAGAACAGAACAGCAAACAGCTCTAAAATTGGAACTTCTGTGTTGAGTAAATATTGCTCTTATTACTATTCTTTAATATTTAGAATCATCTCCTGCCAAAGCTTCACTCTAAGTGAAATGAGAACAGACACTGGTTTCTCATTAGAGTTTGCTAAAGCAAACTCTCCTTCTTTTTAGAAATGGCTCTTCATCTAGTAAGACATATAATATATTATACAATAATAAAAGAGTACTAATACAATTTTCTGAGAAGCCATGTACATTAACAGGATGAGATGAGAGAGTCTACAAATATTAGGACTTTAAATACGGATGTTTTTAACAAATGGAAGCTCATAAAATGTCCCATACTTTCTATGGAATTACAGCTTCATAGAGTTACTTCAAAACCATGTCCACTCACTCTTAATCCAAGGATTAACTAGATTAATAATAAGCATAATAGTCCCATGAATATTGTTCTCCACCTTTTATGGCAAATTCAAGTTGTACAGAGGATTGTAATAATCTCATTTATTATGAGGGGGGGAGGGAGGGATGGAGGGAGGAAGGAAGGAAAGAAGGAAGGAAGGAAGGAAGGAAGGAAGGAAGGAAGGAAGGAAGGAAGGAAGGAAGGAAGGAAGGAAAAAAGAGAGAGGGAGGAAGAGAGGAAGATGGAGGGAGGAAGATGGTGGGAGGGAGGGAGGAAGGAAAGAAGGAAAAAAGATGGAGGGAGGAAGGAAGGGAGGGAGGAAGGAAAAAAGAGATGGAGGGAGGGAGGGAGGAAGGAAGGAAGGAAAAAGAGAGGGAGTGGAGAGGAAAGAAGGAAAACAGAGATGGAGGGAGGGAGGGAAGGAGGGAGGGAGGAAAAAAGAGAGAGAGGAAGGGAGGGAGGGAGGAAGGAAAAAAAGAGAGAGGGAGGGAGGAAGGAAGGAAGAGGGAGGGAGGGACTTTCTCCAGTAGGGAAGAGAAAGCTAATGAGCTCCATACCCATCAGCCACATGAAAATTTTATTGTTGGCAAGGGAGAAGGTCAGTTCTTATTCCATTCTGCAGACTCCCATTAACAGAAGCAAAAAAACCGGAATCTTCCCCCGAGGTGCTGATAATTAGAATTTATTTAGACCTCTGATACACCTGCTATTTTAGCTTTTCAGGTGTTATCTGCACGGCTGGGTTTTTTTTTAATTAATTTATTTATTTTCACCGATCTTAGTTTTAGTCTCCCCTGCTTTTAATTGATTGCCGCCTTCAATTGATTGTTAAAGTGGTGTTTTGTTTTGTTTTTATTGTTGCTTTCTATTTGATTTATGGAGAGTTCACTTGTCTCTTTATTAAACGTCTCCCCGAGAACTATTAACTATAGCACGAATTAATAAAGAAATAAAATTCGGAAAGGTAGCTGCAATGAAAGATGGACAAGTTGTTTCATTTTGTTTTATTTTAATAGCTCCATTCAACTGGAAATTCTTCAGCCAGAAAGTAATATCTCTCTCTCTCCCCCCCCCATCTCTCTCTCTTTCTCTCTCTCTTTCTCTCTCTCTTTCTCTCTCTCTCAATCTCTCACTCTCTTTCTCAATCTCTTTCTTTCTCTCTCAATCTTTTTCACTCTCTCTCTCTTTCTCAATCTCTCTCTCTCTCTCAATCTCTCTTTCTCTATTTCAATCTCTCTTTCTCAATCTCTTTCTCTCAATCTTTCTCTCTCTTTCTCTCTCAATCTCTCTTTCTCTCTCTTTCTCTCTCAATCTCTTTCTCTCTCTTTCTTTCTCTCTCTCTCTATTTCAATCTCTCTCTTTCTCTCTCTTTCTCTCTCAATCTCTCCCTTTCTCAATCTCTCTCTCTCTTCCTCCCTCCCTCCCTCCCTCTCTCTTTCTTTATCTCTCTCTCTCTCTCTCTCTCTCTCTCTCTCTCTCTCTCTCTCTCTCTCTCACACACACACACACACACACACACACACACACACAGAATCGCAAAAAAACCCCATAAAAGTGATATCTTCCAAGGAGCTGGATTTAAGCTTGGACAAATCCAAGGATGTATCCGATATTGCAAACAATGAGAGACAAATCCTGTAAATTCAGGAGATCTACCTATAGTCCTCGACCTACGACCACAATTGAGCCCGGAATTTCTGTTGCTCGGTGAGTTTTGCCCCCATTTTACGACCTTTCTTGCCACAGCGGTTAAGTGAATCACCGCAGTTGAAAAGTTAGGGACCCGGTTGTTAAGTGAATCTGGCTTCTCTGTTGACTTTGCTTGTCAAGAAGGTCGCAAAAGGGGAATCACGTGACACCCCCCTCCCCGGGACACTGCAACCGTCATAAGTCCATGCCAGTTGCCAAGCCTCTGAATTTTGATCTCGTGACCGCAGGGATGCTGCAACAGTCATAAGTGTGAAACACGGTCCTAAGTCGCTTTTTTCAGTGCCGTTGTGACGTAAAGCGGTCACTAAACGAACAGTCATAAGTCAAGGATCACCTGTAGAAGGATTCCCTTTCCTGTTGTGGTCCACCAGCAGCCTGCGATGCTGGCAGCGGAGTTGGACAGTGAGGAGGCTGGGGAGGAACATGGGCCAGTCCTGGTGTCTGGGGAAGGCCCCGACGAGGGCTCTGCGACGGAGGCAGAGATGGGGCCAAGGCCATTTGGGAGTGATGCGTAGACTCCGCAGCCTCCAGAGTCGGGCAGTAGAGAGGCAGAGGAACAGGGGGAGCCTATTCCTAGTGCGCGCAGGCGCAGAGCTGCCAGAAGTCACGAACAGTTAAAAGAAAAGGGACGACTCAGGGGTAAGGCCTGGAAGTGATTGGCCCCTCCCGTAAGGCTTAAAAGAGGAGCAAAGGCACGTGGGCTCTTTGCAGGAAAGCAACGTTGTTAATTCTGTTCCCAGTCGGCATCTATGTTTGATTGGACTCCGTGGAGTTTTGCCAAGTAGGTCTTTGGCAGCGTATCAAAGGAGATAAAGGTTGGTGATTATCCTGAAGGACTTCTCCTGAAGGACTTTTTGCAACTAATTGGGACTCGGCTGTGAATGAACGTAATTCACAGCTGTTGCAATAAAAGAGGTTTTTGGGACTACTTGTTTGTTTTAATGACTCAGGAAGCCTAGATCACAATATTTCCATATATTCTTGACTTAGGTCCTTTATTGAAGTAACTGCCAGATGTTACGTGAGGAGACGAAGTTATAATGGCACTTGACTGATGACTACATCTCACATTTACGACCGTTGCAGTCAGGTATTCACAACTGGTTGCAACATCTCAGGATGGTGGGATTGTCATTTTCAACCAGATGATTCGCTTAACGAGTATGGAAAGAAAAGTGGTAAAACACATGCCTTGCTTAGCAATGAAAATTGGATGTTCAATTGTGGTCGTAAGTCAAGGACTAGCTATGAAGGAGTATTAAGTCCTAGGCTATGGAATGAGTGTGAAACCTGGTGTCAACTGTCCGACTAGTGGTCCCAAAATAAGGAAACACTCTCACAGGAGATTTGAATTCCCAAAAATAAAACTTTATTGGATACACCTTATTGTTACTGAAGAAACAAAACCAGCTCTGGTTTTCCCGTGTGAATGCTGGTCCAGTTAAACAATGGCTTCCCCATCTCCCCACTCCTGGGTGGTCCCCTTGTCCAATAATAAAACGTCTGTTTGCTATGGGAACAGTCCGTCTCTTTCTCCAGCACCTGCAGGGGTGACCTTGATGGTTTCCAGGCTCTCCACATGCATTCTCCTATTCCATTTCTCCCGTCCTTCCCTTAGTTCATTGGCAAGTTCAAAGCTTTAGAGTTTGAAAGAAGCCAAGAAGTTCAGTCTCGACATCTGCTTTGGTATTCAAAGCTGCACGTCAGAAAGCCTACACCCAAAACACGTTCAAAACTTCACAAATGTTGCATAGGTTGTGGTTGTGTATCCCTCTAAGACCCCCTAAAACCACTGAGGAGAAATCCCAACTTGGGGAAACACAATAATCTGCGATAAAGAATGTGCATCTCTCAAACACAATTTTACTTTCGTTTTAATAGCGCTTGATATAATAAAGTTGTAATAGCTTTTTAATGTTTCCATGTATAATTTAAGGCTGGAGAGAACCGCATAATTGCTAAAGAGGGTGACTTAAGAATGCGAAGCCATGAGAAGATCTTGTTAAATGTACATTCAAATTAAAAAGGTGGCAGCTTTTATTACAAACCGGCTCGTAATTCCCTTTCCTTTCCCGGATTTTAACAGAAAGTCAATTGAAATGGACTTTATTTGCATATATTATGAGTTGTATGTTACAGAAGCTCTCGAGAATCGTAAAAATTATTGGGAAGGGAAAACGTGAGATACAAAATTGTGGTATTAAAGAAGCAAAAAAAAAAAAACCCATGGCACCCTAATTTCATTGCTGGTTTTATACCCTAGGGGTCACTTTAGTGTAAAACAAAAAAATCTAGCTGGAATTTCTTTTTTTAATATTATATTATATTCCGCTGATAAAGAAATAAAGGGAAACTAGTATAGATCTATTTCAAGCTATTTAGCTCTCATCAGCTAGCCATACCCTTACTGGGATTCGAACTTACTGAGTAAGGGTATGGCTAGCTGATGAGAGCGAAATAGCTTGAAATAGATCTATAATAGTTTCCCTTTATTTCTTTATCAGCGGAATATAAATTTGGTATAAAATGGTTTGTCATGAATGTGACTGCTTGAGGGTTCATGGATTGGAGCTGAAAGGCGAAAGGGAAGCAGGATGCTCCCTCCCACATATTGGGATAGACCAGGTGCCTCGATAGAAAAACACTTTATAAATACACACACACACACACACACACCAAATTTATATTTTTGCTGATAAAGAAATAAAGGGAGACTAGTATAGATCTATTTCAAGCTATTTCGCTCTCATCAGCTAGCCATACCCTTACTCAGATTCAAACTTGGGCTTCCTGCATGTTAGGCAGTTGAATTAACCTCTGAGCCACAAGTTCTCCTCCCTTTATCAGCTTGAGCCAGGGGAGAGATTAAGTGTTTTTCTATCGAGACACCTGGTCTACCCCAACATATGGGAGAGGGTATTCTGCTCCCTTTTGCCTTTCAGCTCCAATCCAGGAGCCCTCAAGCAGTTCACATTCATGACAAACCATTTTGGTTTGGTATATATACCTGTATATCTATGTTTGTACAGTAGCAGAGGGGGGTTTCAGCAGGTTCGGACCAGTTCTGGAGAACCGGTAGCAGAAATTTTGAGTAGTTCAGAGAACCGGTAAATACCACCTCTGACTGGCCCCACCCCCATCTATTCTCTGCCTCCCTAGTCCCAGCTGATCGGGAGGGAATGGAGATTTTGCAGTATCCTTCCCCTGCCACGTCCACCAAGCCACGCCCACCAAGCCATACCATGCCCACCAAGCCACAGAACCGGTAGTAAAAAAATTTGAAACCTACCACTGTACAGTAGTGGCCAAAATTGTTGAAACCTTTTGGGAAAAGTGTCTTTTCTAAAGATAGCTAATAACACCATTTTTTTTAGAGTAGTACCATACAATTATATATCGATGAAAAGATAATTTAATCAAGAATGTAATGCAATAACTTTTAGGAAGGATTTGCGATTAGAATAGCAGTTACAGTATAAAGAAGAAAAGTGAAACAGGTAGAAAAAAACGAGATATACAAAAATGATCCCCATGTCAGTTAATACTTCGTTGGGTAACCTTTAGCATGAATGACGGCCTTACAACGTCTTCCCATGGAGTGAACCAAGTCTTTGAGTTCTGCAGCTGTTCTAATGTGAAACCAAGATTGAATGATGGCTTGTATTAACTGGGTTTTATTGCTGGGTCGCTTCTGACTAACAAGTTTCTTTAGTCAGCTCCATAGATTTTCAATTGGGTTAAAGTCTGGGCTATTCCCAGGCCATTCCAGCAGTGGAATAGGATTGTCTTGAAACTCCAAGAAAAAAAAGAAAAGAAAAAAAAGAAAGAAAAAAAAAGTGGTGTTATTAGCCATCAGACCTCGAAAATATACTTTTCCCAAAAAGGTTTCCACAATTTTGGCCGCTACTGTATATACATGTTGATATTATTATTATTATTATTATTATTATTATTATTATTATTATTATTATTATTATTATTATTATTATTATTATTATTTTAGGAGCAGCTAACATGAATCCTCGAAATGAGGTGGAATAATGTCACAGGAGACGAATTTTCAAACTTTTCAAAATTCAGTCCATTTTGAAAAGTTATTCCATCTCAGGTAGAATATTGCTACTCAAGGAGAGAAGCAACCTGGAATTGAGGAGAAACTTCCTAACAGTGAGGACAATTAACCAGTGGAACAGCTTGCCACCAGAAGTTGTGCTCTATCAATGGAGGTTTTCAAGTAGAGACTGAACAGCCACTTGTCTGAAATGGTACAGGGCAGTGATGGCTAACCTTTTTGCCGCCACGTGCCAAAAGTAGGGGGAGCATGGGGGGTTGCACGCCAGTGTGCCCACACCCATAAATCAATACCCCCTGCACCCCACCCCCTGCGCATGCGTGCACGCGACCCCTCTGCACTTCTCCCGCTTTCAGCAAGTGATGGCAAAAAGGTTACTGGTGGGCCCAGTAGGCCCGTTTTTCGCCCTCCTTGGGCTCCAGATGCTTTCTTGGCGCCTGGGGAGGGTGAAAACAGCCTTCCCCACCCCCACCCGCCCAGAGGCCCTCCGGAGGCCGGAAACGGCCCGTTTCTCGACTTCCGGTAGGCCCAAAAGGCCCGAAAATCAGTTGCCGGCACACGCTGAGCTAGGGTAACGCTCGCGTGCCCACAGATATGGCTCCGTGTGCCACCTATGCCATAGGTTCACCATCACGGGTATAGGGTGAGCAGAGGGTTGGACTAGAAGACCTCCAAGGTCCCTTCCAGCTGTATTCTATTCTAAATTGGCTTCTGTGAAAATAGAACGTTAAAAGCTTTGCAGGATGGAAACAGCCTGTACAGTGAGAAAATGAAAGGCAGTTTGGAAGAAAATATGGGTTTTAATCATGGCGCATTCACAGACTTCATGAAACCGCAAGCAACGGGGCGGTTTAAGCGGTGAAATTCTACCTGTCCCTTGCCAGGAAAACAGCTCATTATTGCAAGTGGCCACGTTTGTCTTAAGAACATGCTGGCTTTTTCAGAGCTTGCAAGCGAAAAGCAGGAGGATATTGTACATCAAATGGGGCGGGATGAAGTAAACCAGGTTAACCATTTCCCAGTTTCGTGACGTCCCGCTAACGTCAGAGGGGCCTGCCGCTTGGATTGAAACATCTGCAATTTTAAATTAATTTTTTTTTTTAAATTTTGTCTTATGAATTTGGGGGTTTTAAATTTTGTTCTCTGAGCCAATTATTTAATTGTATTTTAACGGTTTTTTAACATTTGTATTTTATGTATTTTATTTGGCAGTTCACCGCCCTGAGTCCTTCGGAAGTAGGGCGGTATACAAATTTAAAATAAATAAATAAATAAATAAATAAATAAATAAATAAATAAATAAATCAGGGGGAAAAATTCTTGGCACCAGAAAGTTGGAGTAATTCTACTTTTTTTGCTCTATTATTATTATTATTATTATTATTATTATTATTATTATTATTATTATTATTTGTTTCTTTTCCAGTGGTATGATGCCCAATTAGTAGGAGTGTGGGAAAAAAGTACAATTCCTTGGTTGAAGTGGGAAAAGGAGCAAAGCTAATTGGATCCTTCATGGTTTTGTAAGGAGAAGAGGAAGAAAGAGAGAACGGGAAGAAATCCAGAAAGGTTTCATTTTTCCTTACAAGGAAGGCCTCAATATTATGAAAGAGAAATGCCCCAAATTTCTCTGAAACGTTCCCAGTGGAATTTTGCCATCATTTCTTACGACGTCCTTAAATGAGGCTGCAATATTATTATTATTATTATTATTATTATTATTATTATTATTATTATTGTTATTATTTTACATTTCTCTGGGGAAAAGATGATACATCTCATTTATCTGGAACAAGCACCATTTCACTTTTCAACCCAGTGGTGGCTAAGACATTGAGCTTGTCGATCAGAAAAGGTCGGCAGTTCGGCGGTTCGAATCCCTAGTACAGGTCTCCGGCGTGAGCAAGGGGTTGGACTAAATGACCTCCAAGGTCCCTTCCAACTCTGTGACAGTTAACCTCTCCTCTCAAAAAATCACTCGTGAGACTTTTGAGCCGAAGAATGGCACTTCATCCTACCAATAACGGCTGATGGTATTTAGACATTCTGTATGGGTAGTTCTCGACTTGCAACCGTTCCTTTAGTGACGATTTCAAGGTACAATGGCACTAAAAAAAATGGCACTAAAAAACCCCACATCTTATGCAAATGTTTCATTACTGGGTAACATGTTCGCTGTGCTGATGATGTTATACAGCTGTGATGGCGAACCAGTGATGGGTTTCAAAAATTTTTACTACTGGTTCTCTGGTTGGGGCTTGGTGGGCGTGGCTTGGTGGGCGTGGCAGGGGAAGGATACTATAAAATCTCCACTCCCTCCCCACTCCAGGGGGAAGGATATTGCAAAATCTCCATTCCCTCCCCACTCCTGGGGGGAGGATACTGTAAAATCCCCATTTCCACCCTAATCCAGGGGACAGATACTGCAAAATCCCCATTTCCTCCCGATCAACTGGGACTCGGGAGGCAGAGAATAGATGGGGGCGGAGCCAGTCAGAATTTTTATTAATTTTTATTAAAAAAGAAAAATTTTTCTCACTGTGCCCAGAGAGAGAAATATCTGCCTCCACGTAGGATCAAACTAGGATCAGGGTTCCTAAAAAGAAATGATGGTTTTTAAAACAATTAAGTCCCCTCACAAGGAACTTTCAATTCTAAAATAAAATCCAAGTAGCGCTTGATTTACGACCACAATTGGAGACCAAAATTTCCATTGTTAAGTGAGACATTGGTTCAGTGAGGCCCCATTGTACAACCTTTCTTGCCAGTGTTGTTGTTGTTAAGTGAATCACTGCATTTGAGAAGTTAGTAACCTGGTTGTTAAGTGAATCTGGCTTCCTCCTTGACTTTGTTTGTCAAAAGGTCGCAAAAGTTGATGACATGACCTGGGGACCCAGCGACGGTCATAAGTATGAGTCTGTTGCCAAGGACTCATATCTGATCACATGACCAAGGGGATGCCGCAACATGTCATAAGTGTGAAAAATGGGCCTGGATCACTTTTTCTTTCCAGTGCCATTGTAACTTTGAACTTTGGTCACTAAACAAACTGTTGTAAGTCAGGGACGACCTGTACTTCTTATAAATGAGGATTTCCAGATCTGAATTGCAAAGCTCCATATCGTCTCTAGAGGGCAGCAAGGAGATTCAGTGGTTGGAGTTTTATAGCCCATATTTGCAAGACGGATAAATATCTACCTTTTGTTCTGTCCTTGTCTCACACACGCACACAAACAGACAGACGGGGATTAAATAAACTGGCAGACAACCAATTCTTCCGATAAGACGCTTGGCAGCAACCCAGTAGCTGCTTGCCAAGAACTTTTACTCAATAAACAAAATACACACAGTTAAGAATTGTCCGTTCCGTAAAATAAATCCAAGGCCGATAATGTTGTTTCCAAAGATGCAGTGTGACTCGATTGTAGTTAGTTTTGTTCGTCACAAGGTTTGACTGGCCACCACGCTCCCTTTTATACCTTGTGGGATGTGGTCCAGTGACTCAGTCTAATCTCGGGCATGCCTTTTCTTCTGTTGTGTGCGCTTATCTCTGCGACGCTGGCGTGGATCCAGCCAAGACTCATTTCCCTCATCACTGTCCATCTGTGGCTGCATGGACGTGCTTGGCCCCGGCCCTATCTCTTGCCCTTCGGCGGACACCAAAGGCATTGCCAGAGAGGAGGGTCCTGGAGAGGGAGGCCTTGCCAACTCCTCCCCTTCACTCTCAGAGTCCTCTCCTGACAATGACACAGGCTCCGGTAACGGAGCCACAACACCTTTCTACCCTTCGTATTTGATGAGGTAGTTTTCCCTAGAAAAAAAAGTGCAATGGACCAGCTTCACCAATTTGCTTCTGCATATGGATCTTGAAAATAATTAGAAGAGGGACAGCTTCTAAAGAGGCACTATTTCATTATTATTATTATTATTTGAGCCATTTAAACACTGCTGGAAATAAAATGAGCAAGCGGCATTATCCTTTTCAAGACAAATGGAGCTTTTCTGTTCGGTCCCCGATCAACATCGTCTTATTAAAAACAAAATGCGAGCGACGGCATCAAATTAATTAGCATTTTGCAGGTACTCTTAACGTAGAAGCGGCATTGTTGAAGAGAAAGGGGCAGCTATCTGATCCCGGTTTTCTTTAAACCCCTCTAAAGACCTCCTGACACCAGCTGTAAGACTCTAATTATTATTTTTTTACCTATCTTTCTTTTTGTTTCCATCCCAGATGGAGCTACAGATTTAAATAGCTATTTCAAGTTGGCGAGACCCAGTTCCTAGAGCGCAAAAGATGAAAAAGGGAAGGAGTCAGGGATGGGCTTCAAAAATTTTAGTAACAGGTTCTCTACCCGGTTGCTGGGTGGACGTGGCCATGGTTGGTGTGGCCTAGTCAGCCTCCTGCACCATGGTGGAGGGGGGGGTGTTTTTGCCCTCCCCAGGCTCCGGAGGTTTTTCCTCGAGCCTCCGGGAGGGCGAAAACAGCCTCCCCAGGCTCCGGAGGCTCTTCCTGAACTTCTGGTAGGCCCGTTTATCGCCCTCCCTGAGCCTCCGTGTGTGCCCTGCACTTACCTGCATCCAAAATGGGCTCCATGGGGACATCTGGGAGGGGAGGGACGGGGTGGACAGGGCCAGCCAAGAGTGGGATTTGGGGGTTCTCCAAACTGCACAGAATCTTAGCTAGAGGTTCTCCCAAACCCCTGCGAATCCCCAGCAGCCCACCGCTGGAAGGAGTGTGTTTACCAGCTGATGGGCTTTAAAAGCTTTCTGGATTTAAACCTTTAATCTATAGATTGCCCAATTAAAATGAAATGGTATAGGGCACAGGGGTGTCAAACTCAAGGCCCGAGGGCCGGATCCAGCCCAGGGCAGTGGTGCTTAGATCTGGCCCATAGGGCTGTCCTGGAAACAGCAAATGAGTGACTCGCAGTGCCTCTCCAACGAAAACGGACCTTAGGAGGGCTGCACAGGTATTGCAGGAGGCCGTCACAGCCAAAAACGGAGCTCAGTTTCAGCTGGCAGAGCACTTGGGCCGTCACAGGCGCCCCCAACATGAGTGACATCAAACTTGCCACGTCCACTCTGTTCACACTCACTCTGGCCCCTCGAGGTCAAACACAACCCTGATGCGGCCCACAATTCACGGGTGAAATGCTCCCGGTTCAGACCGGATCAGGCGATCCAGTAGCGATTGTGGCAGGTGGTTCGGAGAACCAGTAGCGATGGCGGCGCAAGGTTCCGCCCACCCACCCAGATTTAACCAGGAAGTAATCTGTTTTTTACCATCTGCACATGCGCAGAAGGTTTTGCGCATGTGCAGAGGGTATGCTCGCGCATGTGACGTGCAGGAAGGTAAGTAGATTTCACTTCTGCCTCAATGAAATTGAGTTTGACACCTCTGGTATAGGGTGTGTGTGTGTGTGTGTGTGTTTGTGTGTACACATATTTGTGTGTGTACATCTATGTATACACACACACACAAACATACACACACAGGTAGTTCTATAAGGTCTCCTGCAGGGGTGAAATCTATTTACCTTCCTTACCTGTTGGAAGCGCACGCACTGCGAGTGCATGCTCACTTCCCTCACACGTGTCACGTGTGCACGGAGACCTTCCGTGCATGTGCAGAAGGTAAAAAACACACCCAGGCGGTACCAGATCGCCGAACCACCGGCCAAGATCGCTACCGGGTCGGGTGATCCAGTTCAATCCGGGAACATTTCACCCCTGGTCTCCTGCTTGAGAAGGGGGTTGGACTAGAAGACCTCCAAGGTCCCTTCCCTGAATGAATGAGTGTGTTGAAGAAGTGTAGAGTAGTTTTGACAAGGAAAAATATCCCATTTTTATGGAGAGAGAGGGGGACACATTAGATGTAACCCTGCTGAATGAATATTTGAGGGCTCAGCTTCCTCAGTGAAGAAGATGGTTAAATAGAATAGAATAGAATAGAATAGAATAGAATAGAATAGAATAGAATAGAGTAGGGTAGGGTAGGGTAGGGTAGGGTAGGGTAGGGTAGGGTAGGGTAGGGTAGGGTAGGGTAGGATAGAATAGAGTAGGGTAGGGTAGGGTAGGGAAGAATAGAATAGAATAGAATAGAATAGAATAGAATAGAATAGAATAGAATAGAATAGAATAGAATAGAATAGAATAGAATAGAATAGAATAGAATAGAATAGAACCAAAAGATGAGCTCACCGCAAATTCATCCTGCCACTGATGTTCTTTCTGGAATTTTTCTGCTGCTTCAGCAAGACGCTATAAAAAAAAGAGAAGAAGAGAAATACCGTGTTAAAAAAACCCTTCGGCCCCCTCCTGCAGGCAGGACAATCATGGGTAACAAGGGAAGCGACATTTTCTAATCTTTAAATGGTTCGGTGGCTAATCCCAGGATCTCCACAGGAAGCAGACGTAATATGTAAACTGATATTACCACGCATTAGTCAAAATCATTAGCCACAGTTCTTAAGAATACAAGCTATTTTAATGTCGCTCCCGAAAGGGCCCCCTGAACGTTAAAAATGTAATTTCATAGCGTACCAAGAAGTGAGAAACAAATGCATTGGATTCAGGGTTTATTACAAACGGATTTAAGTCACATTTCCCGAACACATAATTATCGTTCTATTTGTTTTGTTCTTCTCTAATATTTGCCATCTATTTCTCCATACGGGAATAACACATAAAGCAACAAAGAGAAAATAATCATAGAGCAGGGAAAATTGCTGGTAAGAATAAAATTATCATATACAGGTAGTCCTTGACTTAAGGCCACAATTGACCCCTCCCCCCAACTTTTCTGCTGCTAAGCAAGACAGTGGTTAAGTGAGTTTTGTCTAATGTCGCAACCTTTCTTGCCATGAGTTGTTAAGCGAATCAGTGAGGTTGTTAAGTTAGCAAGAGAGTTGTTAAGCGAATCACTGAGGTTAAGTTAGCAACTGTTAAGGATATTCTTGGCTCATAACCAATGTTGTGGGTTATTGAGCAGAGTACCCTGTGAGTAAACACATGAAAAGTGATTGGTTGTGAACAATCACAGTCAGCATACAAACACACTGAGTTGTTGTAGTCTTTTACTTTTAGAAAAAGTAAAGCAAAGTCCAAAAAACAATCCAAGTCATACACAGATAAGACGAGAGTTAAAAGATCAATCCAGGAATATTCCAAGTACAAAGTCTTCTTACCAGTTGTAGTCATACACAATAAGAGTTCTTCTTGAGTTTCAAACAGGAACAAGTTCAATATCAAAATATTCAATAAATAATAGAAAGCAACATGTAGCTATGATCAAACAGTGATCATGCAGAGAGATCAGGTAGAGAGTTACAGCAAATAAGCAGGTAAAATGGTGTAGTATCCACACAAGCCATGATCCTGACTTCCCTTAAGTACATTGGCTACAGAGCTTAGCCAATCAGGATACAGGATGATGCAATACAGTCTTAAAGCAATATAATACCTTTCTGACTGCAAACATACATTGTTGGTTTATATATTGCCTGACCAACTAGTTAGACAAATAACCATTTCCTAACATGAGTTGTTAAGCGAATCAGTGAGGTTGTTAAGTTAGCAACAGAGTTGTTAAGTGAATCTGGTTTCCTTATGGATTATGGATCATGAGACCCCGGGATGCTACGACCGTCATAAATATGAATCTGAATTTGGATCACTTGTAACCCTGGAGATGCTGCAACAGTCATAAATGTGAGAAGCGGTCATAAGTCACTTTTTTTCCGGAGTCATTGTAACTTACAACCGCACTGAAACAAGTGATTTACCATGGTTTCTCACACTTATGACCATTCCAACATTCCTATGGTCATGTGATCCAAATTCAGACGCTTGGAAACTGACTTGTATTTATGACAGTTGAAATGTCCCGGGATGCTCACAGGATGCCCTTTTCTGACCTTCTGACCAGCCAAGTCAATGGGGAAGCCAGATTCACTGAGCGACCATGTGACTGACTTAACAACCGCAGTGATTCGTTTAACAACGGTGGCGAGAAAGGGCTTAAAATGGGGCGGAACTCATTTAACAGATGCCTCGCTTAGCAATGGAAATGTTGAGCTCAATTGTAGTCAAGGACTACCTGTATCTGGTTGGGTTTTTCAGGACAGCCTGAATTCAAGTTCAAATCCTCCAATAAATATCATGTTCTGTCCATTTGTAGAGCTGCAGGGGAGTAGGCCGAAAACACGAGGGGGAAAAAAGTAACTTTCCACCAGTTGATTGAGATGAATCCTGTTTTTTGTAACTCTACAGGGCCGTTTTAACAGTATTATGGGCCCCCGACAAAGCAGTGTACTGTGTAAATGGTCGATAAAATTAAACATATATTTATTTTATTGGCACTTCCAACAACATTGGCGTTGAAACCTTAAAAACACGAGGTCTCGTTTCATCATCTACGGGGGAAAAAAATCTGTTAATTTCTATCAATGCATGGTAGTATTAATTTAAAAAATGCAGTAAAATGTAATAAATATGTTGCTGTGTTTATATGATACCAGGTGCATTGAAGGGTTAACATACACAGATTAGTAGGGGGCCCCTATGGGGCCCCTTAAAACCAGGAAGTAAAACCAACCAGGTGGCCGACATTGCTACCGGTTCTCCGAACCACCGGCCGCCATCGCTACCCCGGAGGATTTCACCCTTGTGTCAGTCCCAGGCGTTAAGACAGCCCTGTCTCTGCTACTTTAAGTCCTCTGCAGAATGAATCATTCTATCGTGAGATAGTCTGCAATTATTAAAATCATATGATCACACCTCTCCGAAAAAAGCAAACGAACACGAATTTTAAAAAAGCGAGCCGCATATAAATAAAACATGTCCACGATAGCAGACAAATCAGATGGAATCAAACCATGAATAATCATTTCGGAGTAGATAGAGTAAGGCGGGGGGACCAAATGCAGAGAATATTTTCAGGGCTGTTTCACACATTCTCTCATCCTTCGCTTGGCGTTCCAGGTCAGAAATTGTGTGTCTGGTGTTGTCGTTGCCCAATTTGAATGCAAATGTATGTGAGTCACACTTCCCGAATGCAGCGGTGTGCAAATAGTTTGGGACGACTGTTTGGGCCTGCGTATAAAATCGGTCCTTGATTTTGCTGTGGAAGGATCTCAGAAAGCAGAATTAAAGTTTAAAGGTGAAAAGGTTCTCCTCGCACGTATGTGGAAGTCGTTCCTGACTCTAGGGGGCAGTGCTCATCTCCGTTTCAAAGCCGAAGAAGAGCCAGCGCTGTCCGAAGACGTCTCCGTGGTCATGTGGCCGGCATGACTCAACGCCAAAGGTGCACAGAACACTGTTTCCTTCCCACCAAAGGTGGTCCCTATTTTTCTACTTGCATTTTTTAACGTGCTTTCGAACTGCTAGGTTGGCAGAAGCTGGGACAAGTCACGGGAGCTCACCCTGTTATGCGGCACTAGGGATTCGAACTGCTGAACTGCCGACCTTTCGATCGACAAGCTCAGCGTCTTAGCCACTGAGCCACCGCATCCCAACTAAAATTTAGCTCGTGTCCAATTTCCCCATCATCTCTAAAAAGTATTGACCTGAGATCCTTCTATCATAGTTTCATGCCCTTCTCTGCAATCATCGTTGCTCCCCACAGCCACTTAAGGCATTATGGGTTATTGTTAACAGATGAAAAAAAAAACTATGCTAAAATAAATATCCCGTATCATGTAACGGTTGGTTCCCATGGTTTCTCCACGGTCATTATAAGAATTCAGATGCAACAGCTTGCAAGGCTTGTGTCCCAAAAGGTTGGTCTCCTTTGAGATTATCAATCATCTAAGGTCATGGTTGCCCGGAAGGTACTATTTTTTTTTCTTCAAAAGGCAAGAGGACTTTCTTGGAGTTTTTTTTTTCCTTGAAAACATTTCGCTTCTCATCCAAGAAGCTTCTTCACTTCTGAGTTAGAACTGAAGAAGCTTCTTGGATGAGAAGCGAAACATTTTCAAGGAAAGAAACCAAGAAAGTCTACTTGCCTTTTGGGAAAGCACCCTTGGGTTGGTCTTCTTTAGTTCTTCAGATCCTTTTTTTCATTGGAATTCACCTGTCCTCTTCTCTTCTCTTTTCTCCTTCCTTCCTTCCTTCCTTCCCTCCTTCCTTCCTTCGCCTTCCTTCCTTCCGTCCTTCCTTCATCTTCCTTCCTGCCTTCCTGCCTTCCTTCCGTCCTTCCTTCATCTTCCTTCCTGTCTTCCTTCTTTCCTTCCATCCTTCCTTCATCTTCCTTCCTGCCTTCCTTCCTGCCTTCCTTCCTTCCGTCCTTCCTTCATCTTCCTTCCTGTCTGTCTCCCTTCCTTCCTGTTTTTTTCCTTCCTGCCTTCCTGCCTTCCTGTCTTCCTTCCTGTCTTCCTTCCTTCCTATCTCCCTTCCTTCCTGTCTTTTTTCTTCCTTCCTTCCTTCTTTCTCCTTCCTTCTTCCCTCCCTCCTTCCTGTCTTCCTTCCTGTCTTCCTTCCTTCCTTCCCTCCTTCCTTCCTTCCTTCCTTCCTTCCTTCCTTCCTTCCTTCCTCCCTCCCTCCCTCCCTCCCTCAGGAGATCCTATACCATTCTTCACAAATGGCTCTTCTTGTTGATGATCACCATTCAACTCAACACAACAACACAAAAGAGTGATATCGCTATTTACTATAAATTTAGATCTTATTTTACCATTTGTTGCATGGTTTTTATTTTTCCGCGCGCACTAAATTGTAAGTGGCTCAGAGCCTTGGGTAGATTTAGCAGCCTAGGCCCTCTAGTAAATAAAAACAAACAAATAAATATACTCCTTGCATATTCCAATAAGTAGTCCTTCACACAAAGGAGTCGTTAGAAAATGCAAATATATTTTCTACGTGCCGTCGCTTTTTGAAGGTGTGTGCACATATTTAATAAGGAGAATCAATGTTCCTTCAGCCATCTATAATTCAGCCAGCCAGCACTTCTTAATGTGGAAACAATTACCTTTTGGAAATGCTTGCCTCTGCCTTTAAGGAGAAACTTCCTGACAGTTAGAACAATTAATCTGTGGAAGAACCTGCCTCCAGAAGTTGTGGGTTCTCCAATCCAGGAGATTTTTTAAGAAGTGATGGGTGGTATGCCAAAATAAAGCCAGGTCATGACATACACTTGAAAGTAAATCTGGAAGCCTGTAATTGTGGAGTCTGTCTGGCAAGAACAAAGAATGTTTATCTACAGGAAATATGCATGTGTAAATCTTGTAACAATTCTGGGTAGTTAGAAAGCTGATAAAAGTAACAAGAGTTAGACAACTTGCAGGCCTCAGCTAACAATTAGGAATACAGATGGCCTGCAGCCAATTAAATGTGTATTAGATAACTCCTGGGGCATTCATTAGCCAAGGCTTAGGAATAGGGACAGCTAGAGACCAATAGAACAAATTGTAGAATTATTACAGAAACGTTTATTGGATGGTATTTCTCATTATATCACCTTGTCCTGACTTTTCTTTTAGTGAAAATGTATAAAGAGGGCTTTATACATTTATAAAGTTGCGAGGAGAGGGCTCGCAACTTGGGTGTCCTCCTGGATGCACGGCTGTCTTTAGAAGAGCATATGACGGCCGTGGCCAGGGGGGCTTTTTATCAGGTCCACCTGATACGCCAGTTGCGTCCCTTTCTGGATCAGGATGCCCTACGCACGGTCACTCAGACACTCGTCACTTCATGCCTGGAGTACTGCAATGCTCTCTACATGGGGCTCCCCTTGGGGTGCACCCGGAGGCTCCAGTTGGTCCAGAATGCGGCCGCGCAGGGGATTATGGGAGTGACAGGGCACTCCCATGAGACACCTCTCCTGCGTGAGCTGCACTGGCTTCCGGTGGTCTTCTGGGTGCGCTTCAAGGTGTTGGTGACCACCTTTAAAGTGCTCCATGGCTTAGGGCCAGGGTATCTACGAGATTGCCTTCTGCTGCCAATAGCCTCCCACCGGCCAGTTCGCTCGCACAGAGAGGGTCTCCTCAGGGTGCTGTTGGCCAGACAATGTCGGCTGACAACCCCCAGGGGGAGAGCCTTCTCTGTGGCGGCACCTGCCCTCTGGAACGACCTACCCCCAAAGATACGCACAATACCAGACCTCCGGACTTTTCATCGGGCCCTGAAAACTCATTTATTTCATCTAGCCGGGCTGGCTTGATCCCATCCTTTCGGTTTGAATTTGAATTGGTTTTAACTGGGTTGTTTTAAATTGAGGGCCAAAATTATTTAATGTCTTTTAAACTGTTTTTTTTTAAATTTTATATGTTATGTTTTATCTCAGCTGTTCACCGCCCTGAGTCCTGTTGGAGAAGGGCGGTATAAAAATAAAATAGTTGTAGTACAGTGGTCTAAAGCACCCTGTTATTAAGACCAGCTGCCTGCAATTACTGCAGGTTCGAATCTCGCCAGGCTCAAGGTTGACTCAGCCTTCCATCCTTTCTAAGGTAGGTAAATTGAGGACCCAGTTTGTGGGGACAATAAGCTGACTTTGTATAAATATACAAAAGGATGAAGGCTATTGCTTAGCGCATTGTAAGCCACCCTGAGTCTCCGGAGAAGGGCGGCATATAAATCAAATTTTAAAAAATTAAAAAAAAAATAAAAAAAATAAGTAAATAAAATAAAGCTTACTTAATCCTTTGTTCTTGGCATTTTTGGCCAGGAGCGCTTTTTCTTTGGAGTACCCCAATAAAAAACAATCAGAAAACCTGCACCTCGTGTCTGGCATCCATCATTGGCTTCGGCACTGGGCTCAGACCCGAATTGGGGACAACAGAAGAGACTGGACAACCATTTGTCTAAAATGGTATAGGCCCATCATGGCGAACCTATGGCATGCGTGCCGGATGTGGCACGCAGAACCATCTCTCCGGGCACACCAGCCATTGCCCATTGCTCTTCCGAGTTCCAACATGTGCGCCAACTGTTCTCGTGTGCACAGGAGCACCGGAAACCGGAAAATCAGGTGACCAGCGCCCATGCCCATGCCGGAAATGGAAGCTCAGCTTCCTGGTACGCACATACGCGCTGGGAAACTGCTCTTCCGGTGCTTCTCCACACACACACACACACACACACACACACACACACACTTTTTTTGGCACTCGGTGCCAAAAATGTTCGCCAACACTGCTATAGACTTTCCTGCCTGAGCAGGGAGTTAGACTAGAAGACCTCCAAGGTCCCTTCCAACTCCGCTATTCTATGAAATCAGTTCTGGCCTTCGAATGCAGAAAAAGAAATAAGTGGAGAGAAAGTGGGGTGGGCTTCGTCTGAACGAAGAGATTTTTCCCCCCCCCTACCTCTTGATAAATCGAAATATCAACCGCAAAACGGAAAGAACAAAACGAGAAAAATGCTTGTTAAGTTATAGCATTTACTTGGTGAACCGCCTGACCTCTTCCGCTGACTTCGGAGAGGGAGATGCAAGTTGAACAGGGGAAAAAGAGGGGGGGGGGAAAAAGGAAGAATAGTCACATCAACTGTCAGCCTGGAAACTAGCTAGCCATTCAAAGCTTGGCCTCGGTGTCCCAAGAGATGTGACTAATTCTATGAAAAGGTTTCCACGCGCTGTCATCTACCGAGAGATAGAAAAAAAAAAAAAAACCAGGGAGGAGTTTTATCTGATCGCCAGGTCCCGAGAAGGTTGATTCGGCCTTTCAAACCTTCGCAATATTTTCGGTTGTGTCTTTTATCTCTCCTTGACCAGCACACTGGCAGCCAAAGTGAGGTTGAAGGCATCTCACTGTCACGAAAGAAGACATGTCTTTTTTGTCCTTTCGACCATTGTTTCCTTTTTAAAAAGCATTGAAAGGGAACTCTTTTGAGGACCTCGTGGTAGCCTGGGCTACATTTACATTAGGTGAAGAGAGAATTCCATCTGTCAAAAAAATCAGAAGAAGTTGGCGACCCCCTAAACCCAAAGTTTTTTTTTTTATTAAAAGTCACCAGCTTCTGTGAGCAAAGGGTCATGTCATCAGATGAAGGGATAGGTCACAGTTTTTTTTTTTCCTTTTATAGATATGATTTAAAAAGCTTCTAGAAGCTGGCAACTTTTAATAAAAACTTTTTGGGTTAGGCCAGTGATGAAACTATCGGTTCTGTGGGCGTGGCTTGGTGGGGGGGTTAATGTGGCTTGGTGGTGGTGGGGGGGGTAAATGTGACTAGGTGGGCATGGCTGAATAGGTTGTAAAAAAATATTTTTAAAAGTAAAAAAAAAAGGCTCTGAGAATCACCCGGCACAGCTGTGATCGTCGGAGCCTTTTTATTTTTTTTACTTTTTTAAAGCATTTTTACTACCAGGTCCGAGAAAAAAGTTTTTAAAAAGTTTTCTAAAAGTTCTGGCGATTGCACATCACTCAGCTGATCGTTGGAATTTTTTTTTTTTTTTTACATTTTTTACTACCGGTTCGGCGAATTAGTAGCCTTTTTTACTACCGGTTCAGGCGAACCGGACCGAACCGGGAGCATTTCACCCCTGGGTTAGGCGCTAGCAAACTTCTGATTTTTGGCAAATGGAATGGGACTCTCTATTCACATAATATACATATATACATAGATACATATGTACGTGCATACATACATACATTAAAAAATAAAATATTTTAAAAGGAAAACAAAAACTAATAATAGACGAATATAAAGCAATAAAAAGAAAGAAATCAAAGAAAGAACTAAAACAAGCTCAGTGACTCACTTAACAATGGTGGCAAGGAAGGTGATAACATGGGGCAAACGTCACTTAACAGCTGTCTCACTTAGCAGCAGAACGTTTGGGCTCAATCGTGGTCGTAAGTCAAGGACTACTTGTGGGATTCACATCTTGAAGAGGTTGGAAAAAGGAAATGGAAGGACAGGCTTCTCACCAGGCTCAAGGTTGACTCAGCCTTCCATCCTTCCGAGGTAGGTAAAATGAGGACCCGGATTGTGGGGGCAATAAGCTGACTTTGTATAAAAAAGAACACCGCTTGTGGGGGGGGGGGGTGCAAAAGCCCTACTAAGCAGGTATATACAAAAGTATGAAGGCTATTGCTTAATGCATTGTAAGCCGCCCTGAGTCTCCGGAGAAGGACGGCATATATATCGAACCAATAAATAAATAAATAAATTCTCATTGTCACAGAACAGGAAATGTTGAGTTGTCAGTTAATCAGACAGATACTTCAATGGGATATAGCAATAGCACTTTGACTTATATACCGCTTTACAGTGCTTTTATAGCCCTCTCTAAGCGGTTTACAGAGTCAGCCTCTGTAAGTATGAAGGCCATTGCTTAACGCATTGTAAGCTGCCCTGAGTCTCCGGAGAAGGGCGGCATATAAACCGAACCAATAAATAAATAAATAAACAAACAAACGAGCAAATAAATAAATAAATAAATAAATAAATCCTGGAGCATTAAAATGTCCCGTCAAGCGATTCTATTTTTACATCCCGTAGAATGAGATCATTAGGAAACCCATTATACGTACATGATGCAAACATCATACGGTACAATACCGACCCTGGGAGTCGCCTCGCCGAATTTGGAATCCTGTTTCCCAGCGAAATTAGATTATCGCCATGAAATGCTTTATGTCGTCACAGCGTGTGGCAAGCCAAATTGGATCTAAGAGCTGCTCTTCGAAGAACTTTTTTTTTTTTTTTTTGCTTAACTAATCAAGTTGCCTTCGCTGGAAACGCTAAAGGAAGACAGCTCACCCTGCCTAGATGTTGCCAGTTCATTTTATTTTTTTTTTTATTTTTATATTTGGCAATGTAAAAATGAAAAGCATTTCACAGTATGTTTATTTGATTTTTTTTTACGTTTCCTGAAAAGTCTTAAATGTATGTCTCGCACCCTCCCTCCCTTTTTTCCTTTTCCTTCCTTTCTTTCTTCCATCCATCCATCAATCTATCCATCTCTTTTCTCCTTTCTTTCCTTCCCACCTACCTACCTTCTTGTGTTTTCCCTCCCTCCTTCCTTCCCTTTTTCCTTCCTTCCCCTCCTTCCTTCCTTTCCATCCACCTACCTACCTATCTATCTACCTTCCCATGTTTTCCTTCATTCCATCCCTTTTCCCTCCCTCCCTCTCTCCCTCCCTCCCTTCCTTCTTTCCTTCCTTTCTTCTATCCATCCATCCATCCTTTCTTCCCTTTTCCCCTTTCTTTCCTTTCTTTCCTTTCTTCTTTCCCCTTCTCCTTCCTTCCTTCCTTCCCACCTACCTACCTTCCTGTGTTTTTCCTTCCTTCCTTCCTTCCTTCCTTCCTTCCTTCCTTCCTTCCCTTTTTCCCGTTCTTTCTTTTCTTCTTTCCCCTTTTCCTTCCTTCCTTCCTTCCATCCATTCCTTTTCCCTTTTCTTTCCTTTCTTCTTTCCCCTTTTCCTTCCTTCCTTTCCACTTACCTACCTACCTATCTACCTTCCTGTGTTTCCCTCCCTCCCTTCCATTCTGCTCAACCAATTTCATTTCCAACTTTATATCACCTTATTAAAAAAGCATTTAACATCAACTACCATTCCCAGAAAGGCAGCTCCATATTTCTCTCCCACCCCCCAGGAATTCCTCCAAATCAGTGAACTGGGCCAGTCACTCTCTCTCAGCCCTAGGAAAGAGACAATGGCCAACCCCTTTTGAAAACCTTGTCAAGAAAACTGGAGGGACTGAACTACACAAAAGGAGGAAAATATACCCTACTGATGCATACAATTATGCATCTGTCTCTTCTTAATATATTTGGTTGAATACAATATTTATATGCAATTTATGAGTAAAATCTTCCCCTCATGGGCCCACACACCATCTCCCTGAAAGGCTTGCATAGGCTTCTTGCAATATTTTATGCAACGCGATGCATGAATGTTTCATGGCAATTTTATCATATTACCACGGACAATTCTCTCCCCTAATACTTGAGGCACAAAAGTTTCCTAATGGGAAAAATGAAACAGAAATATATATATATATATATATATATATATATATATATATATATATATATATATATATATATATATATATATATATATATATATGTTTTCTCAGGTTTAAATATAAATATAAATATAAATATAAATATATAAATATATATGCTCCTGGAAGCACGAAGCTGAGAACACCAGCCTGAAGATGACGAATGACACTTCGTCAAAACGTCGAAACGTCACCAAGACACTTCCAATTTTACGTGGGAGAAGACCCGAATAACCAAAGACCTACATATATATATATATATATATATATATATATATATATATATATATATATATATATATAATGTATGTATGTATGTATGTATGTATGTATGTATGTATGTATGTCTTTTTTCCTTTTATGTGCATATTCTTTCTAGCCAGGTTTGTTTGTTTGTTTGTTTGTATGTATGTATGTATGTATGTATGTATGTATGTATATGTATATGTATATGTAGGTCTTTGGTTATTCGGGTTTTCTCACGCGTAAAATTGGAGGTGTCTTGGCAATGTTTCGACGAAGTCTCATTCGTCATCTTCAGGCTGGTGTCTTCCTAGAGGCACGAAGCCGAAGACACCAGCCTGAAGATGACGGAGACTTTGTCGAAACGTTGCCAAGACACCTCCAATTTTACGTGGGAGAAAACCCGAATAACCAAAGACCTACATGCAAACACCCGCGAAAACCTCAGAAAACACCTGCCCTCTCAACCTTACTTGGAGTTTCTTCCTGCTCCTCCATCAAAAGTGACCTTACCAAGAACGTTGGTTTCAGGATCACCAGAAGTTATGAAGATCTCCCATTGCATCGAGGGACCGACGTCTTGTGAGGGAGGGTTCCTAGAAAATTGACATTTTGGATTTCTTTTGGCATTAAATGAGCAAGTAAATAGCTAACAGGATTATCTTTACTTTTGCTATGCAGAAAGGACCTTCGAAGCATCTTCTTGATGAGACAGGAGGTATCATGATGGAGAAACTACATGGTTTTTGTTTTTGTTTTTTCATATTGGCAAGGTCTCCATGTTGTTGGGTTTTTTTCCCCTTTGGTTTCTCATGGTTATATTTTGGCATAAACAATCGCTTAACTTTTTTTTTTTTTTTAAGTGTAGGCATATTACCCTGTTTCCCCCAAAATAAGACATTCCCCTGATAATAAGCCCAATCAGGCTTTTGAGTGCATGGCAATAAGGCCAAGCACTTATTTCAGGGTTCAAAAAAAAAATATAAGACAGGGTCTTATTTTCAGGGAAACAAGGTAGATAGATAGATAGGTGATAGGTATGTAGGTCGTACAAGATAGATAGATAGATAGATAGATAGATAGATAGATAGATAGATAGATAGATAGATAGATAGATAGATAGATAGATAGATAGATGATAGAGAGAGATGATAGATAGATAGATAGATAGATAGATAGATAGATAGATAGAGAGAGAGAGAGAGAGAGAGAGAGAGAGAGAGAGAGAGATGGATAGATAGACAGACAGATAGATAGATACCCTGTTTCCCCAAAATAAGACATTCCCCTGATAATAAGCCCAATCAGGCTTTTGAGTGCATGGCAATAAGGCCAAGCACTTATTTCAGGGTTCAAAAAAAAATATAAGACAGGGTCTTATTTTTGGGGAAACACGGTACCATGATACTAGAGTAGAAAAGCTTAGTCTATAACTGGCTTGATTTCCAGGCCTGACATAATGACGCCAGATTAGCCCTCTACCTAAAAGATGAAATGATAATGGTAAATTCAAATCCCGTTGTTAATGCCTTAATTCCTACTGTCTGACCGGCTCACTAATAAGTACATCAGTACAATTTCCCCAGAGATTGACTATGGCTTGACTAAATTATATAGGTCTATACCCAATTTAAGACTCTCAGGCTCATATACAGTATGTCACAGAAGTGAGTGCACCCCCTCACATTTTGTAAATATTTAAGTATATCTTTTCAGGGGACAACACTGAAGAAGTGACACTTGGCTACAGTGTAAAGTAGTGAGTATACAGCTTGTGTAACAGTGTAAATGTGCTGTCCTCTCATAGTATGTCATAGCCAGAGAAGAACCTTTACTATAGAGAGTAAAGAAGTCCCTCAAATAGCTTTACTATCAACAGATTCTATTCTATTCTATTTCTCCTCTATTCTATTCTATTCTGTTCTGTTCTGTTCTGTTCTGTTCTGTTCTGTTCTATTCTATTCTATTCCATTCCATTCCCTTTTCATTATTCTATTCTATTCTATTCTATTCTATTCTATTCTATTCTATTCTATTCTATTCCATTCCATTCCATTCCCTTTTCATTATTCTATTCTATTCTATTCTATTCTATTCTATTCTATTCTATTCTATTCTATTCTATTCCATTCCATTCCATTCCATTCCTCTTCCATTCCATTCCATTCCATTCCTTCTCTCTCTCCTTCCTACCTATTCCTCTCCTCTCTCCTCTCCTCCTCCTCTCCTCTCCTCTCCTCTCCTCTCTCTCCTATTCCTATCCATTCCATTCCTATCCATCATTCCATTCCATCCATCCTTCTCTCCTCTCCTCTCCCTCTCCTTCTCCTCTCCTCTCCTCTCCTCATCCTCCTCTCATCTCCTCTCCTCTCCTTCCATTCCTTCCATTCCATTCCATTCCATTCCATTCCATTCCTTCCTCCTCCCTCTCCTCTCCTCTCCTCTCTCTCTCTCTCCTTCCTATCCTATCCTATCCTATCCTATCCTATCCTATCCTATCCTATCCTATTCCTCTCCTCCTCCCTCCTCTCCTCTCCTCCTCCTCTCCTCTCCTCTCTCCTCTCCTCTCCTCTCCTCCTCCTCTCCTCTCTCCTCTCCTATTCCATTCCATTCCATTCCATTCCATTCCATTCCATTCCTCCTCCTCTCCTCTCCTCTCCTCTCCTCTCCTCTCCTCTCTCTATTCCATTCCATTCCATTCCATTCCATTCCTCCTCCTCTCCTCTTCTCCTCTCCTCTCCTCTCCTCTCCTCTCCTCTCCTCTTCTTCCTATCCTATCCTATCCTATCCTATCCTATCCTATCCTATCCTATCTTATTCCTCTCCTCCTCCTCTCTCCTCGTCCTCTCCTCTCCCTCTCCTCTTCCTCATCCTCTCCTCTCCTCCCTCTCCTCCGTCCTCTCCTCTCCTCTCCTCTCCTCTCCTATTCCATTCCATTCCATTCCATTCCATTCCTCCTCCTCTCCTCTCCTCTCCTCTCCTCTCCTCTCCTCTCCTCTCCTCTCCTCTTCCTCCTATCCTATCCTATCCTATCCTATCCTATCCTATCCTATTTCCTCCTCCTCCTCCTCCTCTCTCCTCCTCCTCTCCTCTCCTCTCTTCCATTCCATTCCATTCCATTCCTCCTCCTCTCCTCTCTTCTCCTCTCCTCTCCTCTCCTCTCCTCTCCTCTTCCCCTATCCTATCCTATCCTATCCTATCCTATCCTATCCTATTCCTCCTCCTCCTCTCCTCTCCTCTCCTCTCCTCTCCTCTCCTCTTCCATTTATCTCTTTCTCCTCTCCTCTCCTCTCCTCTCCTCTCCTCTCCCCTATCCTATCCTATCCTATCCTATCCTATCCTATCCTATTCCTCCTCCTCCTCTCCTCTCCTCTCCTCTCCTCTCCTCTTCCATTCCATTCCATTCCATTCCTCCTCCTCTCCTCTCTTCTCCTCTCCTCTCCTCTCCTCTCCTCTCCTCTCCCCTATCCTATCCTATCCTATCCTATCCTATCCTATCCTATTCCTCCTCCTCCTCTCCTCTCCTCTCCTCTCCTCTCCTCTCCTCTTCCATTCCATTCCATTCCATTCCATTCCTCCTCCTCTCCTCTCTTCTCCTCTCCTCTCCTCTCCTCTCCTCTCCTCTCCCCTATCCTATCCTATCCTATCCTATCCCATCCCATCCCATCCCATCCCATTCCTCCTCCTCTCCTCTCCTCTCCTCTCCTCTCCTCTCCTCTCCTCTCCTCTATCCTATCCTATCCTATCCTATTCTTCCTCCTCCTCCTCCTCCTCTCTTCTCCTCTCCTCTCCTCTCCTCTCCTCTCCCCTCCCCTCCTCTCCTCTCCTCTCCTCTCCCATTCCATTCCATTCCATTCCATTCCATTCCTCCTCCTCCTCTCCTCTCCTCTCCTCTCCTCTCCTCTCCTCTCCTCTATCCTATCCTCTCCCCTATCCTATCCTATCCTATCCTATCCTATCCTATCCTATCCTATCCTATTCCTCCTCCTCCTCTCCTCTCCTCTCCTATTCTATTCCATTCCGTTCCGTTCCGTTCCGTTCCGTTCCGTTCCATTCCATTCCATTCCTCCTCCTCCTCCTCTCCTCTCCTCTCCTCTCCCCTATCCTATCCTATCCTATCCTATCCTATCCTATCCTATTCTACTCTTGCGAGGATCTAAGGCTAAAAACAGTTTACCTCTAGCCCTTCTTTTTTCTTTCTTCCTTCTTTCTCAAACCCTCCTCCCAGTGGTTCAAAGGACTTTTTGTTTTAAAAAAAAAATCCTGTGATTCTCCACCTTGAACCTGAGCAACTGCTGACTGTATGACAATCACGGACCACCCTGCCCTTAATAAACTCCCACCTTCAACTTAACTGATAAAACGGAAGAATTTCGCATGAATCTCAAGCAGGCTCATTCAACACCGAAAATTGAAAACTCAAAAGCCGGATCGTCAATTTTGATCAGCATCCCTGACGGCGCGACGTAGACTATACATTCCCTCTTCTTATCGGGCATGGCAAAAATGGGAGAGCTGGCAGGTTGTATGACAATCTGTTCATCAAAATGCTTCAGATTGAGATGTAAGAGGAGAGAATATTACAGCTCCAGCACTTTTAAAGGAAGAGCAGGAGAGAATAAGTAATAGCTTTGCAAATCTGGGCTGACAGGCAGCGATAGCATCTTGCAAGGAACAGCTTATCCAGTCTGGAGAAGATATTACTCCTTTTAAGATAAAATTCATTTTTATTTTTTATTTTTTTTTTGGTTTAGCTTCAATCGTCTTTCTTTAAACAAAAAACAAAATCCCTGTTACCCATCTATGCTATTATATAATTCAATCATTTGAATGGGAAATAAAAGGAGAACTCTTTAGCTGGTTTTGTCATTCTAAGGATTGACATCGAGATGGGGGCAAACCCAATTTGATAAATACATAAATAGAAGCATCATTGGGACAATTAGTAGCAAATGGGGCAAGGATAATGTTTTTAATGGCCTGTTTTGAACCCCATTGTTTCCCTAGATTTGAACCAGACATGCTGTTGAACTCGTAAGCGTCAGCTAAACATTAACAGAGTTGGAAGGGAACTTGGAGGTCTTCTAGTCCAACCCCCTGCTTAGGCAGGAAACCCTACAACACTTCAGACCAATGGCTATCCAACATCTTAAAAACTTCCAGCGTTGGAGCATTCACAACTTCTGGAGGCAAATTGTTCCACTGGTTAATTGTTCTAACTGTCAGGAAATTTCTCCTTAGTTCTAGGTTGCTTCTCTCCTTGATTAATTTCCATCCATGGCTTCTTGTCCTGCCTTCAGGTGCTTTGGAGAATAGCTTGACTCCCTCTTCTTTGGGGCAGCCCCTGAGATATTGGAAGACTGCTATCATGTCTCCCCTAGTCCTTCTTTTCATTAAACTAGACATACCCAGTTCCTGCAACCGTTCTTCATATGTTTTAGCCTCCAGTCCCCTCATCATCTTTGTTGCTCTTTTCTGCACTCTTTCTAGAGTCTCCACATCTTTTTTACATCATGGCGACCAAAACTGGATGTATTATTTCCTAGGACTGTGCTGGTTTTTTTCACCATTTGACATTCATCAAGTCAACTGATTTACACTAAATTTGTGTGTGTGTGTGTGTGTGTGTGTGTGTGTGTATGTATATGTATATATATATATGTATATGTATATGTATATGTATATGTATATGTATATGTATATGTATATGTATATGTATATATTCCTTTCCTTAATTCCTTAATTCAATTTGCCAAATGTCATCTAAGACAGGACTAAATCAGAGATGGGTTGCTACCAGTTCACCCCTGATTAGACGAACTGGTAGCGGAGGTGGGAGGCTCCGCCCACCCACCTCGACGTTTCTGTGCATGTGCAGAAGGGTCGTGCGCTAGCGTGAGTGCACCCACAAGCAAACCGGTAGCAAACGAAATTGAAACCCACTACTGGACTAAATGCAACAATGGGAATTCTACTGAAATAGTTATTTGGGTGAAGTTTCAAGTATTTTGCCTTTCTCCACGTATCTTTTTATTATAAAAGATCATTTATCTTTTCTAAAAAGCTAAGAAAAGAAAAGAAGGAATAGGGATGACATGAGAGCAGTGTTCCAATATTTGAGGGGCTGCCACAAATAGGAGGGGGTGTCAGCTTCCTTTCCAAAGCATCAGAAGGCAAGGCGAGAAGCAATGGATGGAAACTAATCAAGGAGAGGGGGCTGGACTAGAAGACCTCCAAGGTCCCTTCCAGCTCTATTCTGAATTGAAATAACATCCATTATCTGGAGAGAAGAGGGACAAGGTGGGACATGATGGCACTATTCCAGTATTTGAGGGGCTGCCACAAGGGGGGTCGACTTATTTCCCAAAGCACCAGAAGGCAGGACAAGAAACAATGGATGGAAACTAATCAAGGAGAGAAGCAACCTGGAACGAAGGAGAAATTTCCTAACAATGTGGACAATTAACCAGTGGAACAGCTTGCCACCAGAAGTTGTGGGTGCTTCATTTCTCGAGGTTTTTAAGAAGAGCCTGGACAAGCCAGCTGTCTGAAACGGAATGGAATGGAGTGGAGTGGAGTGGAGTGGAGTGGAGTGGAGTGGAGTGGAGTGGAATAGAATAGAATAGAATAGAATAGAATAGAATAGAATAGAATAGAATAGAATAATAAATATGTAATAGAATAGAATAGAATAGAATAGAATAGAATAGAATAGAATAGAATAGAATAGAATAGAATAGAATAGAATAGAATAGGAATAGAGTAGAGTAGAGTAGAGTAGAGTAGAATAATAAATATGGAATGGAATGGAATGGAGTGGAGTGGAGTGGAGTGGAGTAGAGTAGAGTAGAGTAGAGTAGAGTAGAGTAGAGTAGAGTAGAGTAGAGTAGAGTAGAGTAGAATAGAATAGAATAATAAATATGGAATAGAATAGAATAGAATAGAATAGAATAGAATAGAATAGAATAATAAATATGGAATGGAATGGAATGGAATGGAATGGAATAGAATAGAATAGAATAGAATAGAATAGAATAGAATAGAATAGAATAGAATAGAATAGAATAGAATAGAATAGAATAGAATTTTTTGTTGGCCAAGTGTGATTGGACACACAAGGAATTTGTCTTGGTGCATATGCTCTCAGTGTACATAAAAGAAAAGATAGGATTTGGGGTTGGACTAGAAGACCTCCAAGGTCCCTTCCAGCTTTATTCCAAATTGAAATGACATCCGCTCCCTGCAAGATCACAGAAGGCAGGTAGGTGCTACTCCAAGGCTCCAAATTCTTTAGTTACAAACTCCCTCTTTTTCGATCGCCCCGCCACCACTTTCTTCACGGCAAACCATTCTGCCGAAATATTAACTAGGAAAGAAAAATTATTACCACCTCCGGAGTCGGGCGAGATATCAATCAAATTATTTTGCCTTGTAAATATATCAAAGCGACGCTCGGCTGATGGTTTAAGACTTCAAAGCTATTCAGATACAGCCCGCAAACAAAAAAACAAATGCGCAAACAAAGATCGCATTCACCTTTGATTCCAACGTGCAAATGGGGAAAAAAAACTATACACAGCTGGCAAATTGGGTTGCCCATCTTTTTGGTGATTTTTCTTTTTTTTTCTTTCTTTTTTTTTTTCTTTTTTCTTTCTTTCTTTTTTCTTTTTTTTTTTTTTTTGCAACTCAGCTTGATTTATTAGATAAAGGCAAACAATACCTGGTCCCTCCTATCTGTGCCCGGATTTTTATGCTATCTCACACTAATAAAACTAATCAGTTTTCCCAATTAGCTGCCTTTCTCAACATCTGCAGATGTGTAATTATGTAAACTAGGAATAAATTGTGTTTTGTTTTGTTTTTTTAGCACAAAAGGATTCTTCCCTATAAAAGAGACTAATTACTCAACCGAACAATGCCTCCTTTCAGCTTTCCATCACAGAGGCATAAACTGAGGCTATTTAATCAGGATTAAACGTCATTAAGTTTGTGCAAATTTAATTGCTAAAGAGTGTATTTGGATAGCAGTTTGAGATTGCCATGCATCCCGCATGGCATGCTAACTTCATTCTGAGTTCCCCTCCATCTGATTATATTTCAAACAAATATAATTAAGGATTTGCACGGGCGGCTCTGAGAGATATCTTGCTGAATAAACATAGCGGTGTCTCATATCGCTTTTCAATGGAATTGGACTTTCATGGCTTTATTTTCTATGAAAAGAAGGACCAGGGTTGACATGATAGCAGTCTTCCAATATTTGAGGGATTGCCCCAAAGAAGAGGGGGTCAACCTAGTCTCCAAAGCACCTGAAGGCAGGACAAGAAGTAACGGATGGAAACTAACCAAGGAGAGAAGCAAGCTAGAACTAAGGAGAAATTTCCTGAAAGTGAGAACAATTCACCAGTGGAACAACTGGCCTCTAGAAGCTGTAAATGCTCCAACACTGGAAGTTTTTAAGAAGACATTGGACAGCCATTTGTCTGAAAGGGTACAGGGTTTCCTGTTTATGCAGGAGGCTGGATTAGAAGACCTCCAAGGTCCCTTCTAACTCTGTTATTCTGTTAACTGAAGAAAACAAGGCCTTTAATCAGGGGTGAAATCCAGCAGGTTCTGACAGGTTCTGGAGAACTGGTAGCGGAAATTTTGAGCAGTTCTGCGAACCGGCAAATACCACCTCTGGCTGGTTTCAGAGTGGGGAGGGAATGGAGATTTTGCAGTATTTTTTTTTTTTTTACTTCGAATTTATATACCGCCCTTCTTCCTGGGAACTCAGGGCGGTGTACAGCCAGATAAAAACACATAATATAAACATTAAGAACAGATTAAAAGGAAATATCTCAATTTGGCCAAAAATTTAAAAAACATACAAATTTAAAATCATTTAAAAGGATTTGTTAGGCCAGCCTGGCTTGTTGGAAAAGGAAAGTTTTAAGGGCACGGCGGAAGGCACGGAGGTCTTGGATTCTCCTTATCTCTGGGGGCAACTGATTCCAGAGGGTGGGTGCCCCCACAGAGAAGGCCCTCCCCCTGGGGGTCACCAGCCTGCATTGCTTGGCTGATGGCACCCCGAGGAGGCCCTCTCTGTGGGAGCGCACAGGTCGATGGGAGGTCGTCGGTGGCAGAAGGCGGTCTCGGAGATAACTAGGTCCTATGCCATGGAGCGCTTTAAAGGTGGTAACCAACACCTTGAAGCGCACCCGGAAGACCACTGGGAGCCAGGAGCGGTGTTATGCGGTGTTATGCCATGCAGCTCCCGTAATTACCCGCGCGGCCGCATTCTGGACCAGTTGGAGCCTCTGGGTGCTCCTCAAGGGGAGCCCCATGTAGAGAGCGTTGCGGTAGTCCAGCCGAGAAGTGACGAGGGCATGAGTGACTGTGCACACGGAATCCCGATCAAGAAAGGGGCGCAACTGGCGAATCAGGCGAAGTATCCTTCCCCTGCCATGCCCACCAAGCCACGCCCACCAAGCCACACCCACAGAACCGGTAGTAAAAAAAGTTTGAATTTCACCACTGCCTTTAATTATGCATTTCTGATAAGACCCCAATTGTCTTCCAGTTGGTGACCATTTTCCCAGACCCAAATAAGATTGTCAAAGCCGTGTCAGGAAGAAAACCAATTTTTACAGATCACTTCAGGTGCCACACTCTCTCTCTATATATATAACTTCTCAAACTTGCCTTCAACCCATACCAGCCGCTTATAGGCTTCCTAAAATCCGGAGCACATTTAAAAAGAAAGTTTCTATTACATCCAAAGGCGTATTGATCGATGTCTCTAGATGGATTGCACCGATAATCTGGGGGAGAAAATTGATAGTAGAGATTAGCAGCATCATTTTTTTCCCAAGATTATCAGTGCAATCCACCGAGAGACATCGATCAATACGCCTTTGGATGCAATAGAATCTTTCTTTTAAATGTGCTCGGATTTTGCAACACGATAGCTTACTGCTGATTTTTTTTTTTTAATTAAAATAATAATTACATTTTGCTAGATTTAAGGGAACAGACCTTGCTGGCACCAAAGAAGTTTTCTGAATGCATATTGTCCATCTCTGAGCATCAAACTGCAACGTCTGATTTAATCCCAGTCCAAACATCATGATATCAGTTTCATTTTTCAACAAACCACCGCAATAATCCAAAACGCGTGATAGCTAAACCCTACTACTAAAATGGACGTTTTATTTTTCCAGCCCGTTTTGTTCACCCCAATTCTTCTTCTATCCATCACGGGCATTCTCTCCTTCCAATAATCAAAGTCTAATTTGTCTGAAACCTGAAAAGAGATTTCTGAAGAGCAATTAGTCCTAAAAAGAGAGAGAATTAATGTTAGCTGGAGTTTAGAGCTTTGACCAAAGGCTGGATGTATTCATGCTGTTTTTCCAGCAAAAGGTGTTTAATTAAGAAAGTCTCACATTTTGCTACCTTTAAAAAAAAAGAGAGAAAGAGAGAGAATTCTCACCTTCTAACAAAAGGAACATCCCCAAGCATAGATTCTATCTTTTTATATACAAAGCTAAAATCTTTTTAATTGCTGCTTCATTTCTGGATTTCTAACCAAATTTGGAATCTCCGGTTGTCAACAGGTTGTGTTTGGCTCACACAGTGGTGGGCTCCAAATTTTTTAACAACTGGTTCTTTGCTGGGTGGGCATGGTTGGGTGGGCATGGCTGGGGGTCATGTGACTGAGTGGTCATGGCCAACTCTACTTGTGTGGGTGGTACCTGCATGGGACTGGCGTGGTTTGGGAGGGAATCCAGGGGTCTCTGATGGAGGAGGGGGTGGAAGGAAAAAAAGAGCCAACCTGTGTGTGAGAGAGAGAGAGGGAGAGGGAGAGGGAGAGAGAAACTGCATCAAGCTAGACTGGGAAAGCTGGCTGCATGAGGAAGAGAAACTGAGTAAGCTGTTTTGGGGTGTTTTTCTGGCATTTTTGGGCTGTTTTGGGGGCCATTTTCAGGCCTTTTTTCAGCCTGATTTTGGCCCCAAAACCAGCCTGAAAATGGCCCCAAAATGTCCTATTTTGTGAGCATTTTTCAGGCTGTTTTCAGACCGCTTTTTGAGGTGTTTTCAGACTGTTTTTCAGGCCAATTTTGGCCAGAAAAACAGCCTGAAAAATAGCCTAAAAAACGTCCTGGGCATTTTTCAGGACACTTTTTGGGCCATTTTTCAGGCTGTTTTTCAGGCTGATTTTGGCTGGAAAAACAGCCTGAAAAACGGCCTGAAGACAGCCCAAAAATTGGCAGGGGCAGGGCAGGATGGTGGTTCAATTTGCCAGTTCTCCGAACTACGCAGAATCGGAACTACTGGTTCAGGCGAACTGGTCCGAACTGGCAGCATCCCAAACAAGTGATTAAACAAGTGAATATCATGGATATTAAATGGGAATGTTTTTAGAACCTCAGAGCTGAAGAAGCTTCTTGGATGAGAAGCAAAACGTCTTTGGAGAAAATCAAGAAAGTCCAGTTGCTTCTTGAAAAAGCATCTTTAGGACAACCGTAACCTGGATGAGAATCTCCATAGGTTTTTTTTTAGAACATAGAACGTAGAATAATAGAGTTGGAAGGGACCTTGGAGGTCTTCTAGTCCAACCCCCTGCTCGAACAGGAGACCCCGTACCATTTCAGACAAATGGTTTTCCAGTCTCTTTATGAAAGCCTCCAGTGATGGAGCATCTACAACTTCTGAAGGCCAAGCTGTTCTATTGGTTGATTGCTCTCACCATTAGGAAATTTCTCCTTAATCCTAGGTTGCTTCTCTCCGTGGTTAGCTTCCAACCATTGTTGGAACTGAGGGAAGTCAACCCTCCTAGGAGAACGATATATTTTGAGAAATATTTAAAAAGTCAGAATATTATATAGTAGTGGCCAAAATTGTGGAAACCTTTTTGGGAAAAGTATATTTTTGAGGTTTGATGGCTAATAACACCACTTTTTTTTCTTAGAGTTTCAAGATAATCCTATTCCACTGCTGGAATGGCCTGGGAATAGCCCAGACCTTAACCCAGTTGCAAATCTATGGAGCCGACTAAAGAAACTTGTTAGTCAGAAGCGACCCAGCAATAAAACCCAGTTAATAGAAGCCATCATTCAATCTTGGTTTCGCATGAGAACAGCTGCAGAACTCAAAGACTTGGTTCATTCCATGGGAAGACGTTGTAAGGCCGTCATTCATGCTAAAGGTTACCCAACGAAGTATTAACTAACATAGGGATCATTTTTATATATCTTGTTTTTTCTACGTATTTCACTTTTCTTCTTTCTACTGTAACTGCTATTCCAATAGTAAATCCTTCATAAAAGTTATTGCATTACATTCTTGATTCAATTATCTTTCCATTGATATATAATTTTATGGTACTACTAAAAAAAAAAAAATGGTGTTATTAACTAGTTTTAGAAAATTCACTTTTCCCAAAAGGTTTCCACAATTTTGGTCACTACTGTAACTGTGAAAAATCATCATATATTACTTTTTTGTAATGCCGTTGTTACTTCAAATGAACTGTTGTAAATCCAGGACTACCTGCATTGGCTCAGTGGCTAAGAAGCTGAACTTGACAATTGAAAGATCAGCAGTTCAGCGGTTCGAATCCCGAGTGCCGCGTAACGGGGTGAGCTCCCGTGACTTGTCCCAGCTTCTGCCAACCTAGCAGTTCGAAAGCACGTAAAAAATGCAAGTAGAAAAATAGGGACCACCTTTGGTGGGAAGGGAACAGCGTTTAGAACAGCCTTTGGCGTTTAGTAATGCCGGCCACATGACCACGGAGACATCTTCGGACAGCACTGGCTCTTCGGCTTTGAAACGGAGATGAGCAATGCCCCCTAGAGTCAGGAACGACTAGCGCATCTGTGCGAGGGGAACCTTTACCTTATAGTTGGAAGAGGGAGGCATGGATAATTCCTAGCTCATAGAAGACAAGAGCTTTTATACCAAAAAAGCCATTCTCTTCTTCTTCCTTTCTTTAAAATGTCTCATATGGCAGGCATCTCCCCAACAACTATTCGAGCTGTCGAAATTATAATGGCCGACTCATCACGAGTAACATCCTGGCTTCATGCTGTCAATCAGATGGAAAGCTTGACAAGTGACATCTGAACACAGTTCCTTTTTTAATTTCAAGACTGGGGGTGTTGGCCAGTTAATTGAGGCAAAGGATGACAGTTGAGTAGAGAAAAAAGGAAGCCGACAGGCAAGAAGCTGACACAGCAGTCAACGACAGTCAACGCGAGAAAATTGCCTATGCGACGTATATTTAAATGCAGCGTTAAACCCTGAAGGCTAACCTTCTTACTGATGGCTTCAATATGACTATCTTCTGTTTTAAATGTTGATATGTCCAAGCTGCAATTTAAAAAAACAAAAACAAAAACAAAAAGCAGTTTGTCCACAGCGGCCAATGCAAGTCGCCGTTGACTTACGACCGCAATTTTGCCCAAAATGGATGTCGCTAAGCGAGACATTTGTGAAGTGAGTTTGGCACCATTTTACATCTTTTCTGACTGCGTTGGTTAATCAAATTCTGACGGTTGTTCAGTTAAGGGAACACGGTTGTTAAGTGAATCTGGCTTCCTCCATGGACTTGGCTCGTCAGAAAGTACCAAAAGATAATTGCATTATTTTTTCACTGTAAATGTAGTTCTCAACTTACAACCATTCGTTTAGTGACTGTTCAAACTTACAACAGCACTGAAAAGATGATGTAGGACCGGTTTTTATATTTACGACTTTTGGGGCATTCCCATGCTCACTTGATCAAAATTCAGATGCTTGGCAACTGACTCATATTTATGACAGTTGCAGGGGTCACGTCATGGGTGAAATCCAGCAGGTTCTAACAGGTTCTGAAGAACCCATAGCGGAAATTTTGAGTAGTTCGGAGAACCGGCAAATACCACCTCTGGCTGGCCCCAGAGTGGGGTGGGAATGGAGATTTTGCAGTATCCTTCCCCCAGGAGTGGGGTGGGAATGGAGATTTTGCAGTATCCTTCCCCCAGGAGTGGGGTGGGAATGGAGATTTTGCAGTATCCTTCCCCTGCCACGCCCACCAAGCCACGCCCACAGAACCGGTAAGGGAAAAATTTGGATTTCACCCCTGAGTCACATGATCGCCTTTTGCTTCTGCAAAGCAAAGTCAACGGGGAAGCCAGATTCACCTAACAACCAGGCTACTAACTTACCAACCTTAGTGATTCGCTTAACAACTGAGGAAAGAAAGGTCGAAAAATGGGACAAAGGTCACTTGAAAAACGCCTCGCTAAGCAACAGAAATGTTGGGCTCAATTGTGGCCATCGCCTCTATATACGTTTTAGTCATTGTGAAAATAAAAACAAAAGAAAACTGACTTAGTGGTACAAATAGAACATTTAGACAATGGTTGAAAACGTTGACTTGCTATTCCATTGGAGAATTTAGGATGGGGGTATTGCAGCTGAATCAGAGGAGGAGGAGGCATGGGAGTCAGGATCAGCATCAAGGCAACCTGAGAGCTCCAAGGGGGAAGTTGGGAATGGAGCCAGCAGAGAGAGAGACAGAGGCAGAGCCTGGGCCGTCCATCATCCCTCAGATGGAGAGTCAACAGCCTCCAGGTCTGGAGGTGGCTGATGAGGAAGAGGAGGAACAGCTGGGTCCAGTGCCTGATGCACAGAAGGCAGAGGAGAGGAGAGCAGTGGAAATCTGTGGGCCGGTCCATGGGACAGAAGAGGCACTTCTGCTAGCGAAGCCCCACCTTAACTCTGGGGATAAAAGGCAGGGGGCGGAGATGAATAGATGTGGCAGAAAACTATTTATCTTCCGGATGGACGGACTTGTTAGCCTGCGGTGAGAGAGAAACTTTTTGCCGGGGCTGCTGGCGCTCCTAATAAAGGAATCATTGATTTAACTACAGAGGGTTTGTCGTATTTGGGGAACTGGGTCAGAACAGGAAGCTAGTTTTAAAGGAAAGAGATCACCGTTCGGGATCTCTTTATTGAAATACAAAGTGATTCTTCTGAGCTCCAGATCATTTGAGATCATGCAAAACCGACCGTGCCTTTTTGGTTTCATAGCAATTCTGAAACCCAGAGCCTGTCTCCCAACAACGCTGTTGCATAACCGTAAATCAAAGGATAAAAGGCAAAAAAAAAAAAAAGGATGGTTGTGGGGGTGTGGAGAGGAAGTACTTGAATAAACCCATATAACAGCTATTTTTATTCTGGTCTGATTGCTTAGATAACAATAATTCAGACAACCGCTGAATTATTACAGGATAATATGCCAACCTGTAAATTTCCACGGCCAATGCATTGAATTCAAGGTTTGTGTAACGTGGTCCAACAATGAATAAAAACTCAGCTATATATCATTTTTTTTCCCCTTCACATTCTTGACCTCTGCATGCAACCTTCACATCTTGAAACGAAAAAAAAGCGTACAGTGTTTTAGTCTCTCTCTTTGTGTTAAACACAAAACTGGTCTGCGTCTCCCTTTTTCTCCATCTTACACCAAAGATGTTCAAGGCGAGGTCTCTTCCTCAGGGTTTCTTGCCTGGCCAACCATAACCCCATGCCTTCTCCAAGGTCATTTGCGTGTTCTTCTAAAGGAAAGGAATTGAAGTGTTTTGAAGGGACTCGGTTTCTCCTGCAATCCTGAAGCTTTAAGACAATTTTGCTGCTGAGGTAAAGTTCCAGGAGAGTTTACATTGGCATCCTTCAGCCTCAAGAGACGATGGTATCGTGCTCTGGAAAGAGGTCCTAAAAGAGCATCTGGTGTGACTAAAAAGGCCAATTCGAGAGTGGCCATCCCTTCCACACTGAGGGTGGTACATTCAGTCCCCTACCCAGCCCTCAGATTTCGCTGGTTCCGGGACTGCCTCTTTGCCTCGGCCTGCCAAACAAGTGTCTCTTCAAATTGGAGAAGGCCATGCTGCGTCTTTAGCCTCCAAGCTGAACGATCGGAGGTCAAGGTTTCCCAGTTGCTAATGTCCATTCCCAGCGCCTTTAGGTCCCTCTTGCAGATATCCTTATATCGCAGCTGTGGTCTCCCTCTGAGGCGCTTTCCCTGCACTAATTCTCCATACAGGAGATCTTTCGGAATCCGACCATCAGCCATTCTCACGACATGCCCCAGCCAGCGTAGACGTCACTCTTTCAATACTGTATACATGCTAGAAATTCCAGCATGTTCCAAGACTGCGCTATTTGGAACTTTGTCCTGCCAGGACATCCTTTTTCTGACCACCATGAAATTCTATTCGTGGCTTCAGCCTGCTCTGCCTTTGCCTTAAGGATCAAATTATGCAAAATAATATTGGTTTTGTTGAATTCGTGAAAGGGATGGATGGATGGATAATAGATGATGGATGATGGATAGATGGATGGATGGTTTAGCAAACCTGGTAGAGTTTAAAGGTAAAGGTTCCCCTTGCACATATATGCTAGTCGTTCCCGACTCTAGGGGGCGGTGCTCATCTCCGTTTCAAAGCCGAAGAGCCAGCGCTGTCCGAAGACGTCTCCGTGGTCATGTGGCCAGCATGACTAAATGCCAAAGGGGCACGGAATACTGTTCCCTTCCCACCAAAGGTGGTCCCTATTTTTTCTACTTGCATTTTTTAGCTGCTTTCGAATTGTTAGGTTAGCAGAAGCTGGGACAAGTCACAGGAGCTTGCCCTGTGACGCGGCACTAGGGATTCAAACCGCTGAACTGCCGACCTTTTGACCGACTTTGGTCTTAGCCACTGAGCCACTGCGTCCCTGACTGGCAGAGTTTACTCTGGGTAATAGACCTAACCACAAATCAATGTCATATTGTGGTGGATAGATTTTAATTTTCAAGAGTAGAGAACCCGAGTAACTCAGGGTTAACTTGTTGAGTCCTTAATATTCTCTCATCTTCGTTATTTCCATGGAGACATCTGAGTTACTAGAATCATCGAGAAAACTTCAGTCTTCCATTATTGATATTACCTAGCCCGGTATCCATGAACTTGTAAGAAAACCACCAAACGCAGAGAACATCAAACCCCCAACGTTTTAATTTTCTTCTGATGACTGCCTCAAAGATTGTGAATCTCGATTGCTTTCTGAGATGCTAGCATAATTAAAGCCGTGTGCGTGTTTACTTCCTTTTCATTTTTTTTCTTCTTATCATGCTTTTTTTTTTTTTAATCTCACAGGCAGTATAATAATTTCCCCGAGGAATAAAAAGGAGTCTTTTGAAAAACTAGGTTGGCAGGAGCTGAGGCGAGGACAGGAGCTCACCCATGTCAGATACCGCTCCAGTCTCGAACCTGGGTTGCTGGCTCTCCAGCCAAAAAGCCCAGTGTCTTAACCTGCTGAGCCACTGTGCCACCCCTCCCTTAGGAATAATGATGATGATATGATATATGATCTGATCTGATCTGATCCAATATATGATATGATATGATATGATATGATATGATATGATATGATATGATATGATATGATATATGATTGATGTGATGTGATATATGATATGATTATTCTATGATTATTTTATTCCATTCCATTCCATTGATTCTGTTCTATTCTGTTCCGTTCCGTTCCGTTCCGTTCCGTTCCGTTCCGTTCCATTCCATTCCATTCCATTCCATTCCATTAATTTGATTCCATTCAATTCCATTCGATTCCATTCAATTCCATTCGATTCCATTCCACTCTATTCCACTCTACTCTTCTCCACTCCACTCCACTCCACTCCATTCCATTCCATTCCATTCCATTCCATTCCATTCCATCCCACTCTACTCTACTCCACTCCACTCCATTAATTCGATTCCATTCGATTCGATTCCATTCCATTCCATTCCACTCTATTCCACTCCACTCCACTCCACTCCACTCCATTCCATTCCATTCCATTCCATTCCATTCCATTCCATTCCATTCCATTCCATTCCATTCCATCCCACTCTACTCTACTCCACTCCACTCCATTCCATTCCATTCCATCCCACTCTACTCTTCTCCACTCCACTCCACTCCACTCCATTCCATTCCATTCCATTCCATCCCACTCTACTCTACTCCACTCCACTCCATTAATTCGATTCCATTCGATTCCATTCGATTCCATTCCATTCCACTCTATTCCACTCCACTCCACTCCACTCCACTCCACTCCATTCCATTCCATTCCATTCCATTCCATTCTATTCCATTCCATTCCATTCCATCCCACTCTACTCTACTCTACTCCACTCCACTCCACTCCACTCCACTCCATTCCATTCCATTCCATTCCATCCCACTCTACTCTACTCTACTCTACTCCACTCCACTCCATTAATTCGATTCCATTCCATTCCATTCCATTCCATTCCATTCCATTCCATTCCATTCCACTCTATTCCACTCCACTCCACTCCACTCCACTCCACTCCACTCCACTCCACTCCACTCCATTCCATTCCATTCCATTCCATTCCATCCCACTCTACTCTACTCTACTCTACTCCACTCCACTCCACTCCACTCCATATATTCCATTCCATTCCACTCCACTGCACTGCACTGCACTCCATTCCATTCCATTCCATTCTATTCATGTATGAATTGAAAGCATGTATTGATGATCCAAGACCATAAATACAGAAGACAATCTACCCTTCTGCCCATAACCCCCACTTCAAATAAATATTACTTATGCAGCCATAGGTGCCAAATTTGGAGTATATAATTCAAAGCTCCATCCATATTTTTAAAAACTATATGATCCCTGTAATGCTGCATTAACAAACCCACTGATGTTAAAGCCAAACGGAGCAATTGCGTGGTACGCTCGTATCCCATGCATCCCATCTCATTCTGTTGTGACTTCCAACCAAATCAGGTAGACAGCCAATCCTTGTGGTATAAAAGCTCCACGTATGAAACAGAATTCATAAGAATTGTGGTGTGGCTTGGTGGGCGTGGCTTGGTGGGCATGGCAAGGGAAGGATACTGCAAAATCTCCATTCCCACCCCACTCTGAGGCCAGCTAGAGGTGGTATTTGCCGGTTCTCCAAAGAAACACATTGTAAGCCGCCCTGAGTCTCTGGAGAAGGGCGGCATATAAATTGAACCAATAAATAAATAAACTACTCAAAATTTCCCTTACCGGTTCTCTGAACTGCTCAAAATTTCCGCTACCGGTTTGTCAGAACCTGTCAAAACCTGCTGGATTTCACCCCTAAGGTCTCCTGCTCGAGTAGAGGGTTGGACTAGAAGACCTCCAAGGTCCGTTCCAACTCGACTGGACTGGACTGGACTAGATTTGTCTGGAATGGTCCAGGGTTTCCCGCTCGATCACGGGGTTGGACTAGAAGACCTCCAAGGTCCCTTCCAACTCTATTAACACCGCTCCTGCGCGAGCTGCACTGGCTCCCGGTGGTCTTCCGGGTGCGCTTCAAGGTGTTGGTTATCACCTTCAAAGCGCTCCATGGCATAGGGCCTAGCTATCTTCGAGACCGCCTGCTGCTACTGACGACCTCCCATCGACCCGTGTGCTTCCACAGAGAGGGCCTCCTCAGGGTGCCATCAGCCAGACAGTGTAGGCTGGTGGCCCCCAGGGGGAGGGCCTTCTCTGTGGGGGCACCTACCCTCTGGAATCAGCTCCCCCCAGAGATAAGGAGAATCCAGGACCTCAGTGCCTTCCGTCATGCCCTTAAAACCCATTTATTTAAACAAGCCGGGCTGGTTTAAGATGAAATTTTTAACTGTTTTAAATGTTTTAAACGTTTTAATTGGTAATGAGTTTTAATTGGGCCAAATTTATATATCTTTTAATTGTTTTTTAATATTTGTCTTGCATGTCTTTTTAATTCTGGCTGTACACCGCCCTGAGTCCTCAGGGAGAAGGGCGGTATAGAAATTCAATAATAAATAAATAAATAAATAATTATTTTACCTTCTACGTTAATTAGAGCTGCTGTCTAATTAAAAAGAAAAAGAAAAAACAACCTCTGCTATCTTTATTTCAGCTTTCAAAACTACAGAGGCCATGAAACAAATGATTTTTTCCCCCCATTATCCATCCAGGAAAACGTGTATAAAAAAAGCACTTAGCGACGTAATGCACGGAACCTTCAGTTGAAACCGAGTGTGAAAGCTGAATGTCATTATATATCAAAAGGATAACGGAGAAACACCCAACACCCCTGGATTTCCTAATTAGCACTCCAGATGTACCACCATTCACAAGGAAGATGTGTAGAGGGGTTTTTTTTTCCCCTCCTCTTCCTAAAGAACGCATTACATCTTTGAACAAAGCCATCTCAAGAGTGTATAAAAGCGAGGATAGTTAATGGAAATTCGGAGGAGGGGAGGAGAGAAATAAGCATCAAAATGTCCTTTTTTTCTTTCTTTCACTAACATCGACTTTAATGCGTCGCGTTCTTTACAGCCAAAGATAAGAGAGACCCAGAAAAAAATTCTTTCCTCTTCGTATTTTTATATTAAATGTTCTGCATCCTAACTCTTATCTCACACACGTATATAGTACGTGTCAACATGGAGACAGACAGACAGACAGACAGTAATAGCAATAGCGCTTAGACTTATATACCACTTCACAGTCCCTTACAGCCCTCTCTAAGTGGTTTACAGAGTCAGCCTATTGCCCCCAACAGTCTGGGTCCTTATTTTACTGACCTCAGAAGGACGGAAAGCTGGGTCAACCTTGAGTTCTGACGATCCCGCGTCACTCAGCTGATCTTCAGAACTTCCCCCCCCCCTTTTTTTTTTTACTATTGGTTCGACAAACCAGTAGCATTTTGTACTACCGGTTCGGGCGAACCGGCCCAAACCGGTAGCATTTCACCCCTTGTACAAATAAACCTCCAAGTGCTTTCAATGACTCTCAGAGAGAGCCCAAATGACCAGATGACTGTTTCATTCCCCATCATTTAATCAGAACTGAAGAAGCTTCTTGAATGAGAAGCGAAACCCCTTCAAAGAAAAACAAAGGAAGTCCGGTCGCCTCTTGAAAAAAAGCTCCTGTGGGACAACCATGACCTGGAGGACTGAGAATCTCCATAGATATGTACTAGAAGACCTCCAAGGTATCTCCCAATTCTGCAATTCTATAACTCTCTAATCTTCTTTTTATTCTACTTCAACAATCAATTATAGTCAACTGGATTTTCACCTTCATACATATTTCTACTGACAGCTAACAGTCGGCTTTCTAAGAGACCCTCTTGGAAAAAGTTATCCAACACATTTAATGAGAATATTATCCAATAAATGACCTCCTGGGAAGTACCAAGCATGTTTATATTTACCTGGGGACTCCAGCATATTCAACAACCTCATCAAAACAGTGCTTAACCATTAACAACATTAAAGGTCTTCAAATAAGAGTAGATTTATGCCTTTCCAGGCAGCAATTTTCTAACTGATGTAAACACCCACAGGCATACTATATTCTCAAGGCTGAACCCCAAAGCCCGAAGCTCAGATGAAATAGGGGAAGATGAGATACATTTTCTCTTGCTTTCCTGAAATATACCATATTTTACGGACTATAAGACGTACCGGATTATAAAACACACCTAAATTTACAGGAGGAAAACAAGGAAAAAAAATAGTTTTTGGCCTCCGTGCATCAGATTTTCAACCTCCCAGGCTCCCAGAAGCACTCTGCAGCAGTGGTGAAATGCAATTTTTTTTGCTACCAGTTCTGTGGGTTGGTGGGTGTGGCTTGGTGGTGGTGGGGGTCATGTGACTGGGTGGGCATGGCAAACTTTTTTAAAAAAAACTTTTATAAAGCTTTGTTTAACTACCTATTCACCCGAACCGGTAGTAAAAAAATGCTTTAAAAAAGTAAAAATTTTGGTCTAACATCAAAAAATGGTTGGAACAAATAATAAAAACACAGATTGAAAAAGAACCAGAAACATTTTTATTAGGAATCTTTAACAAATCATACCCTAAGGATATCAAATATCTCACAATTCACATATTAACTGCTGCAAGAATAACCTACGCAAGAAATTGGAAGCAAGAACAAATACCAAGTGAAACAAAAGTAATAGGGAAAATTTTAGAATGCGCTGAAATGGATAGGTTAACCAAAGAATTACAAGAAAGAGAAGAATCAGACTATTATAAAATATGGAATAATTGGTACAATTGGTTAAAAATCAGAAATATACAAAAAATATAGGGGAAATATTACCGATTTAAATATATATATATATAATAAAAAATATTATTAGATTAAGGAGAGGTGAAGGAATATATCATAAGTAGAATTGTAGAACGTCACTCTGAAAAAATGCTTAAGAAGAAATTATACTCTTTTTGTGTATATGTTGTATAAATGTTTGTTGTGTATATGTTACGTATGTCTTTTTTAATATTTATATTCAATAAAAACTACTTTTAAAAAAAAAGTAAAAAAAGGTTCCGACGATCGCGCAGCACAGCTGATTGACAATCGACAATCGACAATGCGATCGTAGGAAGCCACATCCACAGAACCAGTAGTAACAAATTTTACATTTCACCACTGATTTAAGGTATGTTTTTAATCTTACCCAAGTCATTTGGAGCCCGGGGAATGTAGCAAGCTCAGGATAAATTTCATTACTGGAAAATGATTTATCTTCGGTGTCCAAAAAAATGCTAAATTCATTTCTGATACATACCTTTCATTTGTCTTCAAATATTACCTTTCCATTTGAACCAAAAAATAGCCACCGTTAAGGTAATGAAGTCGCGTAAACGTCATTGGAATTGGGGGGGGGGTAAAGGTAATTTTTGGGAGATAGGCGCATTAAAAAAAACCTCTGACGCAGCACTAATTTTTGCAGAGTGATCCGGGTATGCTTTCTCCGTGTGACGATTTTTGTTGTGGTGGTTGGACGAGAAGACCCCTTCCAACTCTTGTTATTTTGCATTAAGAGAGCCCTCAACATGGAATGTTTCATTCCGGGAGTCCATTTTATGATATTTTATTTTGAACCTGTTCTGACCCAGCTCCCCAAACACGACAAACCCTCTGAAGCGAACTCAAAGATTCCTTTATTAGGAACGCCGGCAAAAAGTTTCTCTCTCATCGCAGGCTAACAAGTCTGTCCGGCAGGGAAGATGTATAGTTGTCTGCCACATCTATTCATCTCTGCCCCCTGCCTTTTATCCCCAGAGTAGGATGGGGCTTTGCTAGCAGTGGTGGCTCTTTCGTCCCAAGGACCGGCCCATAGATTTCCACTGCTCTCCTCTCCTCTGCCTTCTGCACTTCAGGCACTTGACCCAGCTGTTCCTCCTCTTCCTCATCAACCACCTCCAGACCTGGGGCTGTTGACTCTCCATCTGAGGGCTGATGGATGGCCCAGGCTCCGCCTCTGTCTCTCTTTCTGACAGCTCCATTCCCTCTTCCCCCTCGGAGCTCTCAGGATGCCTTGATGCTGGACCTGTCTCCCACGCTTCCTCCTCCTCTGATTCAGCAACCGGAGGGGCTGGCGGCCAACGGGCCACAACACAGTTACTGATGAATCGGGGGAAAAGAAGAAACAACCTTTCGCGTACAATGATTTCTATGCTTTATGACATTTCATCTCAGCTAGCTAATGCAACAGCGCCTTGATAAAAATATCGTGCATACATCACAGCCGAGCCTAGGAGATGCCTGGAAGACACTGCCAACTCTTGAAATATGCTGCCATGCTGTGCAAATGACACATAGTAAATTTCACTCTTCCCTATTGGTGGGACTCGTTTGCCGATTGCTTTTCTGCATGGTTGAGGAACTGTTTTCGCGGGGAAAAACCATGTTGGAAGTTTCACCTGCGTGGCCCTGCATGCTCTTTGGGGCAAATTTAATTGCCCAGATAGATTTCCTTGTAACAGTGACATAATTCCACTTGCACGGTTTAACATGTTCTCCGGCCCCGAAGGCAACCTGTTTCAATAAACTCTTGCCAAGAGAAGCTCTTTTTCCTACTGAGCTGGCTGTAAATTGACTCCTTGTCTGCTTCCGTTGTGGTCAACAAACTCTGACTTCCCAAATTATCTGCCAAAGAAATCTAGACGCACTTCAAATATTACCCCGTGGCTGCACACAGTGGAGTTGACACGTTGAATCTTTACAAAGTTTTTATCTATTATTATTGACTTTCTCTCTGGAATGTAGGTTTTAGAACCATTGACCTAGAACCGTGATGCTCGTCAGGGCCGCGCTCCAGAAAAGCCAAGTTTCTGGGTTCTAGCACATATGCGCGACCCACAGGCAGCTAGCTGGTACGCATGCGCAGGCTGGTTTCCAACAGTGAGTGAAAGGATCATGCTCTGGAAAAGCCGAACTTCCAGGCTCCAGCGCGCATGTGCACCCAACAATCAGCTGGTGGGCATATGCAGGCTGGTTTCCAGCACTGCCATGCCCACGAAGGACAGCTGATCATCGCACGCACCAGAAACTCAGAAGAGAAACAGGCAAGGCCGCGCAGCACGGCATCATTGGAAAAACCATAGAGGCCCCATTTCTTTGGATCACCATTTCCTAAGGACATGATGGCGAACCTATGGCACGCGTGCCTAAAGTGGCACACGAAGCCATGCCGCCCGGCACGCGCGACCTTGTCTGTTTGTCTTCCGGGTTTCTGGCACTTATATGCAGGTGATGATCAGCTGTTTTTCAAGCACACGGCAGTGCCCAAAACCGGCCAGCTGATCATTGGACACACATGCACGCTAGAACTCGGAAGTTCGGCTTTTCCAGAGCGCAGCCCTGACAAGCGCACTTGTGCAACGTTTCTATGCTATATTTTTGGCACTCAGTGCCAAAAATGTTCGCCATCCCTGTCCTAGGGAGATTTCCAGTTCTCTGCCAATTCCACAGGAATTCCATAGGGTTCCAGATTTCGACAGCATTCTGCAAATGAGCCCAATTTAAAATATCTTCATACAAAACATTTTTGCTCTTATATGGCACCGTTTCCCCCAGCTAAAGGTTAGAGGCCCGAGAGTTTTAGCAGTATATATAGATTAGTTGGTTAGACATTGACAATATTATTAGCTGGTACCAGTGGTGGGTTCCTTCCGGTTCGGTCCGGTTCAGCCGAGCCGGTAGCGGTGACGATATGACATCACCGAACCGGTTCTCCCCCGCTGCCCTCCCACCCCCACCAGCCACCCACGTTATTCTTACCTTTTATTTGGTCCCACCCCCAATCTGTTGCTGCCTCCTGAGTCCCAGCTGATGACTAGAGGGAAAAAAACTGTTTAAACTCTTGCCGCGGGGCTTCAAAGGGCCGCCCTACAGCTGATCAGTGTTAAAAGTAAACAAATGAGTCGGGTCCTAAGTGCGAGGACTGGTCGTAAGTGCGAGGACCTTCCAGAAATGACTCTGACCAGCTAGCCATGCCCACCTAGTCACATGACCTCCAAGCCACACCCACAAAATAAGCTACGCCCACAGAACCGGTAGTAAAAAAAATTAGAACCCACCCCTGGCTGGTACGATACAAAAATAACATTTGAACGGGACAATTGATAGCTAGCTCATATTCATCAAAAGGCCTTAAGATGGCAATGTTACCTTAACAGACTTTGCAAGCAATCTTCTATTTTCCAACGGAAACTAAAGGTTTGGGGGAGGAGGGTTGATTGTTGAATATTATATTGTGTGTGATCATTTCCCCGCAGATGACACAACTTGGTGGATACTGAATAGTATAGTTGCTATGTAAACAGCAATTGCTTATCTATGGGTTTAAGTACAGCTGGCAAGAACAGTGCAAACAGAACCATCTGGAATTAGCAGAAGCAACGGGAACGCTGGTGAGATCAGAAAACAGTTTCTAAATTTAAAGAAGAGAGGAGCCCTAGTTTTATTGTACCTCTGAGTAATACACTCGGCTACGGAATTTTAAAAAAAAAATAAATACATTTTTAAGGTATTCACAAGAAGGGTGATTTCTTTCTTTCTTTCTTTCTTTTAAAGTTTTTTATTTTTTTGTTTTTTACAAACATATCAAAACAATGTGTGAACAGTGTGGCACGTGGGTCAGAGGTGGGTTTGAGCAGGTTCTGACCAGTTCTGGAGAAACGGTACTGGAAATTTTGAGTAGTTCGGAGAACCGGTAGTAAAAATGCTGACTGGCCCCACCCCACCCTATTCTCTGCCTCCTGAGGCCCAGGTGATCAGGAAGAAATGGGGATTTTGCAGTAACCTTCCCCTGGAGTGGGGTGGGAATGGGAGATTTTGCAGTATTCTTTCTCTGCCATGCCCACCAAGCCACGCACACCAAGCAATGCCACGCCCACCAAGCCACGCCCACAAAATCCCTGCCCCCCCCCCATGACCAGCTGAGCCGCACGATCATCAGAGGGGTTTTTTTTTTTTTACTTTCAAAAGCATTTTTTCTCCAACTTCTTTGGCCGAAAAAATGCTTTTAAAAGTAAATAAAAAAAAAAAGCCTCTGATGATCGTGCGGCTCAACTGGGATCATCAAAGGCTTTTAAATGCCTCTGACGATCCAAGCTGAGTTGCCTGATAAGCAGAGACTTTTTTTCTTTTAAATGCCTCTAACGATCAGGCAACTCAGCTTGGATCGTCAGAGCCTTTTGAAAGCATTTTTTTTGCAACCTCTTCGGCAAAGAGGTTGTAGAAAAAATGGTTTTAAAAGTAAAAAAAAAAAAAAAAAGTTGGCCACGCCCACCCAGTCACATTACCCCCACCCCCACCAAGCCACGCCCACAGAACCAGTAGTAACAAATTTTAGATTTCACCCCTGGTCTAAGGTCCCTTCCAAGTTCCAACTCCGTTATTCTGTTATTCATCTTTGATACTTCTAATGTCTTTAGACTTTTAGTCAATAGCGATATAAATGTTCTGGGGAAGCTTTCTCCCCGAATCTTGTCTTTTGCAACTGACATGAAAAGTTGAAAAGATTGACACGCAAATGCAAATGTTTGTTTCCAGGCAGTTAGTCTTTGGGATAAATGGAGCTAATTGTGATCTGAACATCACTACTGCAACATCAATAGTGTCTCTTTAATGGCACAGTGCATTTATTGATTGAGACCGACATAAGGATATTATAGTCCTCTTTTATTTCTTCAGCATCGACAAAGTATTAATTCAATCACAAATGCCTTGATTTCCTCCTGATCTCAAAATTAAAGTTGAAGAGTCATGCCATAGCAGTCAACGTGAAAAGGATAATATGAATACTTGTCTAGTAAAAATCCCTTATAGATGGAAACACAATCAACCTGAATTGGCTTAACTTGGGTATTTTATAACCAGCAGCAGTCCAACAGATTAATCAATTAATCAATTGATTAAATTAGGATAAACAGATAAAGTGGCACCCAACTATTCATTGATTAATTGCACAAGTCTTATTAGGTGGGTACAATCCCAATTCCTTTTCAGAAAATCCTATCCGCCATCATCTTCACTTATCCTTATTTTTTTAAAAAAAATTGTATTATTTTGTTAAACCCTCTGTTCAGTTTTATCTATTATTAATTGATAATATCAAACATTATAGAGATCATATAGAGATCACATGTATAACCATTATCCTCCAAATAATCATATGGTTTACTTGTCTTAATTATTCGGTGTTCATTATTCAATTATACAAATTACTTCATCTCTGTTTACATATATCACATTTCTAACTTCTGCTTATTTTAAACTGCTGGTAATTTTTAGGCACTAACAATTCTTCAGTTACGGGGACTCCAGTCAATGCAAGTTGATTAAAAAAAAAAAAAACAAACCAGAAATCTTAGCATCTGCAAATCTGTTTTAAGAGAGGCAATTACAATAATTGGTGCTATTGCTGTGTTTTAGAGGTGCCTTTATTCCAGCAATAAAGATAACTACAATAATGGGAGAGTTACAGCTACTTGATCATTCAACACAAGCACATCAAGTGGGTTTTGAAAAGCCCAATGGAAGCCCAAGATGTTTCAGATTTTTTATTTTGGTTGGATAAAATAAACACTGACCCAGTTCCCATGTTCTCCCACATCATACCAAGAAATGTTTCAGTTCATCTTCACTGAATAAGCTTTGGATAATTAGAACTGCAGAAAAAACAATGGCTACCAACCTGCCTTCCATGGAGGACCTGTCTACTGCACAAGTCAAAAAGAGGGCTGGGAAAATATGTACAGACCCCTCGCATCCTGGACATCATCTGTTTCAACTCCTACCCTCATAACGACGCTATAGAGCACTGCACACCAGAACAACTAGACACAAGGACAGTTTTTCCCCGAACGCCATCACTCTGCCAAACAAATGACTCCCTCAACACTGTCAAATTATTTACTAAGTCTGCATTACTATTAATCTTCTCATCTTCTCATCGTTCCCATCACCCATCTCCTCCCACTTATGACTGTATGGCTGTAACCTTGTTGCTGGTATCCTTATGATTTATATTGATTGTTTCCTAATGTGATTTGATTGCTTATTTGTACCCTGTGACTATCATTAAGTGTTGTACCTGGTGATTCTTCATTAATGTATCTTTTTTTTAATGTACACTGAGAGCGTATGCACCAAGACAAATTCCTTGTGTGTCCAATCACACTTGGCCAATAAAGAATTCTATTCTATTCTATTCTATTCTATTCTATTCTATTCTATTCTATTCTATTCTATTCTACTCTACTTACTCTACTCTACTCTACTCTATATACTTCTATTCTATTCTATTCTATTCTATTCTATTCTATTCTATTCTACTCTACTCTACTCTACTCTACTCTACTCTACTCTACTCTACTCTACTCTATTCTATTCTAAATGGCAGGACCTGGGGTGGAGTTAAAAGAGAAATCAGCCTGGAATCCCTACGTAGCCACAAGTAAACAAAGTTCAATCTCCCTTGAATTCTATTGACCCTTATCTAACTCCTAGAAGCCCCACAATGGAGGGTGGAAATAAACAAGATGGTAGTTGGGACATCATAAAGGTCCACATTTTACACTTGTCACAGATAAAAGTAGTGATAAAAGCGGAGAAGGAGGAGGAGGAGGAGGAGGAGGAGGAGAAGGAGAGGGAAGAGAAGAAGAAGGAGAAGGAGAAGGAGAAGGAAGAAGGAGGAGGAGGAAGAGGAGAATGAGAAGAAGGAGAAGGAGAAGGAGAAGGAAGAAGGAGGAGGAGGAAGAGGAGAATGAGAAGGAGAGGAGGAGGAGGAGGAAGAGGAGGAGAAGGAGAAGAAGAAGAAGAAGAAGAAGAAGAAGAGGGAGGAGGAGCGGGAGGAGGAGAAAGAGAAGAGGAGAAGGAGGGCAAGAGAAGGAGGAAGAGAAGGAAGACAGGAAGAGAAGGAAGAGAGGGAAAAGGGAAAGGAGAAACCTCTATTCTGATATATTCTGGGATATGTTGCTTATACATGGAAAATAGTTGAGTTTCCAGAATTCTTTTAAACCCATCCCCTTCTTCTGAATAAGTCTGCAGCCTTCACAATTAAATATTTTGTGGACAATCATGCAAAGACTACAGTTTTTCCATGTCTTAGTAATCCACGTGGGCATCTTTACACAGTTCAAATATGGAAACACAATATGCTTCCCAAGCACCATATACTGTAAATGGATGTGATTCCTTCAATTACAAAACATTTAATTAATCGGTTACTTGAATAAAAAACTTGCCTCTTAATGTGAGTCTCCTTGAAAAGGAACAGTAAACTAGTGATAAGCAATGCCATCTCAGCCAACGGTGTGCTTTATGATCCACAAACGACTAAATTGAGATAACAAATTAGCCAAACCCTTTTGAGGGCAGAAATTAACCAAGATAATTAATGACATTGTTTCAGCGTCTATGAAGCACGGAGAAGAAAATCACTTTTAAACATGTTAATGCTTAAAATATTATTTATAACGTTCCTCCGTCTTTATTTTTTGCTTGTGTTCCTAATTTAAGTCTAGCTAGAGCAATATAGCGCTAAAAATAGGCAACAGCTTTCCGAAACGAATAATTACAGTCTCAATCGTGTCCTAATGAATTGCTTTTTGTCAGTTCTCTGCTCCTTCCTGACCTGGTGGAATCCGCATTTCTAAAATTCTCAATATGGTAATTCCAACATCTTTAGCAGGCAGCAGGATGAGAAAAAAATGCTTTTAATTAATATATAAATAGCTAAGGTTAACTTGAGCAATAATTAAAAAAAAAAACATGCAAGTGAATTATGGCTCTTCTAGATTGATTTACATCAGGGGTGAAATCCAGCAGGTTCCGACAAGTTCTGGAGAACCGGTAGTGGAAATTTTGAGTAGTTCGGAGAATCGGCAAATACCATCTCTGGCTGGCCCCAGAGCGGGGTGGGAGTGAAGATTTTGCAACATCATTCCCCCAGGAGTGGGGACGGAATGGGGATTTTGCAGTATCTTCCCCTGGAATGGGGTGGAATGGAGAGTTTGCAATATCCTTCCCCCAGGAGTGGGAAGGGAATGGGGATTTTGCAATATCCTTCCCCAGGAGTGGCGAGGGAATGGGGATTTTGCAGTATCCTGCCCCTGGAGTGGGGTGGGAATGGAGATCTTGCAGTATCCTTCCCCTGCCATGCCCACCAAGCCACACCCACCAAGCCACACCATGCCCACCAAGCCATGCCCACAGAACTGGTAGAAGAAAAAAAAATGGATTTCGCCACTGATTTACATCCACTGAAATCACAAAACAGATTAAGCCTAGGGTTTACTTTTCAAACTTTTTCCCTCTTCTTTTCCCGATCTCAGTGATTAATTGCTATTCATTTGTTCGTTACAAGTTGTGTTGGGAAGTGCTCTGTCAGGCAGGTAGGAGGGATCAAGTGTGAAGGTAGCCTGGAATCAGTGCGTCACCACAAAAAAGGTTAGGACTGACCCTTCCTAAGTTCCTTGAATCACTCCCAGGCGTAGGCTGCCAGACTGGGAAGATTCCTGTATTATAGGCTGGACATAATAAAGTAGCTAGTTCAAACCTTGCACATGTCAAGTTAGTTGTTCACGCCTGACAGATAAACACATCCTTCACCGAGAATGGCCTTGCTAAACCACAAAAAATGAAAGAGAAGTTATACAATTCACCACTAGAAGGCCAGAGATATTTTGCTGAACAACTGGAAAAATCCATGACTCAGTGGAAGGAGGAACATATGTTCATTCCATCCTGCTTTTCTAAAATGACATCATTCAGCAAGATATAATTACACTTGTGGAAATCCTGCATTGAGAATGCTAAAGCAGATTTTATTTTTCCCTTTAAATATTACATTGGCTGGAGATCTAAAAGTCCATTGCATAGAAGAGCATGTTGTAGAAACCAAAGATATTCTTGAAGTTGTATTATTTAAATGCTTTATCTGTTACCCTTCTTAGAAAAATACACACAAATGAACGATAAACCTAAAGACACAGCATAGCCAAATTAAGTCCTTTATACCTTTTGATACTGCCTGCTGCCACCAATAGCCTCCCACCGGCCAGTACGCTCCCATAGAGAGGGGCTCCTCCGGGTGCTGTCAGCCAAACAATGTCGGCTGGCGGCCCCCAGGGGGAGAGCCTTCTCTGTGGGGGCTCCTACGATCTGGAACGAGCTCCCCCCAGAGATACGGAGGATTCCAGATCTGCGTACCTTCCGTCGCGCGCTTAAGATGTTCCTATTTCATCAAGCTGGCCTGACCTAAATTTTTTCCTCTTTTTAAATGGAAATTTTAGATTTGGTTTTAATTTATTGGGGTTTTAAAATGGTTCAGCCAAATTTATTTAATTAGTTTTATCTCTATTTTAAATTTTGTATCTATATGTTTTATTTTATGGCTGTTCACCGCCCTGAGTCCTTCGGGAGTAGGGCGGTATGCAAATTTAATAAAATGAAATGAAAATGAAATGATGTATGCCAGTGCTGTTATAACTTTGAATGGTCACTAAATGAATGAGTCAAGGATTACCTGTATCCTCTAGGATTTATTTATTTCGTTTATTTATTAAACTTACATGATGCCCATATCCTCAGTATCTTGCCCAGTTCTATTGTTCTAGACTCCCTCGGCTCAGACAATTCCTGGCAGTTCACATCATCATCATCATCATCATCACCATCATCATCGAGATGGTAAAGGATGATACAGGTAGTCCTTGACCTACAATGCTTCATTTAGTGACTGTTCAAAGTTGCAAAGGGACTTATGGCCATTTTTCACAGTTAGGAACTTTGCAGCATTCCCATGATCATCCTCTTTTAATGAACCCATAATCCCTCGCCGAGTGGAGTCTGGGCAACTGAATGGAGGTGAGTGTTTACTGGCCGGATGCCCTTCCCTGTCGCCAATGCGGAGTTTTGTTCAGCAGATATATTCTCATTGTGCCCAGAGAGAGAAATTTCTGCCTCTACCTAGGATCGAACTCACAGACCTCCTGATTGTGAGGCGAGAGCTCCAGCTCTAGGCCACCGCACCACTTGCAGCATTCCCATGGTGATATGATCGAAATTCAGGCCTTTGGCACCTGGTTCATATTTATGACGATTCCAAATCACGTGATCCCCTTTTGACAAGCCAAGTCAACGAGGAAGCCAGATTCACTTAACAACCGTGTTAGTAGGTTAACAACCGCAGGGATCCATTGAGGCAACTGAGGCAAGAAAGGTCATGAAATGGGGCAAAACTCACTTAACAAAATGTCTCGTTTAACGGCAGACATTTGGGTCCTAATTGTAGTCGTAACTCGAGGACTACTTGTACAACTACCCTGTTTCCCCAAAATTAAGACCCAACTGGAAAATAAGTCCTAGCATGATTTTTCAGGATGCTCGTAATATAAGCCCTACCCCAGTGATGGGTTTCAAAAATTTTTACTACCAGTTCTGTGGGTGTGGCTTGGTGGGCATGGCATGGCTTGGTGGGCGTGGCTTGGTGGGCGTGGCAGGGGAAGGACACTGTAAAATCTCCATTCCCACCCCGTTCCAGGGGAAAGTTACTGCAAAATCCCCATTTCCTCCCGATCAGCTGGAACTTGGGAGGCAGAGAATAGATCGAGGCTGGGCCAGTCAGAATTTTTACTACCGGTTCTCTGAACTACTCAAAATTTCTGCTACCAGTTCTCTGGTCAGAACCTGCTGAAATCCACCTCTGCCCTACCCCAAAAATAAGCCCCAGTTAAGATTGTCAGCCAGATGGGTGCATTTAGGTACTGTATTTCCCCAAAAGTAAGACCTAACCAGAAAATAAGGAGTAATGCGTTTTTTGGAGCAAAAATTCCCTGGTCTTATTTTCAGGGAAACAAGGTATGTCAAATTTAAATTGGTCTTCACTGCTCAAAATTGCAAATGTTTTTTCCAAGCCCTTGGTTATCTCTCAAATCTTATTACATGTTTATTTTTACACTGAACCGAGATGATTATTTGAAAAGGAATACCTGAAAAGACACACACACACACACATACATATATATATAAGGTGGGCGGAGAGAGCCAAGGAGTATTTAGAGTGGTAATATTTATAGATTAATATTTAAAGCCTTGAGAATGGAAGCTTAGCTCCTTTTTTGTTAAAGCAATATGCTAAAGAAAGCTCCAACAGGTTTAATTCTTCCTCCTTTTTTTCTCTTTACCCTACAGGGCTGAAATTATTTATAGCACTTATTTAAAATATCTACCACACATGTGTAAAAAATAAAAAAAAAATCCCAGTGGGAGTTCAAAGCATGCTGAAAGTCAAATTTGGCATCATTAATGCATTATAATTCCAAGCACAAATTCCCGGCGCCTAAATATAGAGATAAATGTGTAATCACTCTGGCGTTAAGCAAAAGAGTCTTTTTTTTAAAAGAACCAGAAGAGTTTTAAAATGGTTTTCAAAGAATTCCGATTCACTGAGCGATATTTTACCCATATGCCCACTCCTGACATGCAAATTAGCCTTGGGAAGCACCTATGGAACTCCAAGTGGCCACAACTTTGCAAACTGAGGCACCAGTTTGCTAAGCCTCCGAACCAGAGTTTGGTTGTCGCAAACACCAAGTTAGAAGCCAAATGTGGTTTAAAGCTAAATCCTGCATGTCACTTGACTGAAAGGTACAGCCCTCAACGTTGACGGGAAAATAAAAGTACAGTGAAATATATATCATCTGTCAAAGCCATCCATACTACCTCAAACAGCGGAAAATTAAAATCAAACAATGTGGCAGAAACATAAGGGGGAGAGGGAGGAGGAGGAGGAGGAGAAGAAGAAGAAGGAAAAGAAGAGGAGGAGGAGAAGGAGAAGGAGAAGGAGGAGGAGGAGAAAAGAAGAGGAGGAGAAGAGAAGGAGGAGGAGGAGAAGAAGAAGAAAAAGAAGAAGAGGAGGAGGAGGAGGAGGAGGAGAAAAGAAGAGGAGGAGAAGAGGAGGAGGAGGAGGAGGAGAAAAGAAGAGGAGGAGAAGAGGAGGAGGAGGAGGAGGAGGAGGAGGAGGAGGAGGAGGAGGAGGAGGAGGAGGAGGAGGAGGAGAAAGAATGAATTCATATGTGGGTGTGGTGGCCCCATGGACCACTCTAAGAATGTACGAAGAAAACATGTGCAGTTTTTAAATGTATCATCTTCCCCTTTCTACTTAAACAGTATAATTTCTAAATAATGTTCAGAGCTTGGCAAACCTTGTACCTGCATTCGTATCAGGTAAATCTTGGTAAACCTCATACCTATATTTCTAATAGCCACCTGGTTTGATGACTGTAGGAGAAGAGCAGGCTGAGCCAGAGGGCGAGGTCAAATGTGATCAGTTTGGAATCATTGTGCAGCCGCAAGAGACCTGTTGTGATCTAGGCTTCCTGAGTCATTAAAACACACGAGTAGTCCCAAAAACCTCTTTTATTGCAACAGCTGTGAATTACGTTCATTCACAGCTGAGTCCCAATTAGTTGCAAAAAGTCCTTCGGGAGAAATCCTTCGGGATAATCGCCAACCTTTATCTCCCTTGACACGCTGCCAAAGACCTACTTGGCAAAGCCCCACGGAGCCCAGAATCAAACAGAGATGCCGACTGGGAACAGAATTAACAACGTTGCTTTCCTGTAAAGGGCCCACGTGCCTTTGCTCCTCTTTTAAGCCTTATGGGAGGGGCCAATCATCTCCAGGCCTTACTCCCAAGTCGTTCCTTTTGTTTTAACTGCTCTTGCCTTCTGGCAGCTCTGTGCATGCATGCACTAGGAACAAGCTCCTCCTGTTCATCTGCTTCTCTGCTGTCCAATTCTGGAGGCTCCGGAGTCCGTGCATCACTCCCAGATGGCCCTGGCCCCATCTCTGCCTCCGACGCAGAGCCCTCGTCCGAGCCTTCCCCAGACTCCAGGACTGGCCCATGTTCCTCCTCAGCCTCCTCACTGTCCGACGACACTGCCAGCTCCACAGGCTGCTGGTGGACCATAACAAGACCCAACCCCAGCCCTCCATGAATTCCGTTGAATTATCTAGCGCAAGTTTAATTCTGATCATTAGGTGATCAGATTCTTGTATTTAGGTAGCAATATAAAATTCTTCTGCGCTTTGAATTCAACTCCAGAGCTGAGCTCCTGCCTGTGTTCGTTGCGTCTTTCCTTTTGACAAATGGACCTCATTTAAAATTCTCTTACGCAACAAAGGGATTCACTCATTTTGAAGTGAGTTACAGAGGCCTTAAAAGAAAAGCAATTAGTGCTTTTCTCCATATAACTTTAGTCCAGGAAATGTTATTATATTGTAAGGTCCCAAAATACACTTGAGTCACCAGAATGCCAAAGAGAGAGACTCAAGACGAGGCTTGCAAAAAAAAAACAAAAAAACAGATTTTATTTATGGCCAAAAACAAAATACTGGGTGGAACTATATCCAGAACATACAGATACAATGCATGCGAGGAAACAGCCACACCTTGGGGAAGGTATGGCGTCGTTTTATATCCTCAGAGACGTCAGCTTAGTACCCAATTCTGGCCTCCTAATTTAGGTTTGTGTATTCCTTGTTGCCCTGCAAGGGGGAATAGAAACTTCCCAATTAGTCATCTTGAGCATTTCTTTGTTTACTCAATTGGCCACTTTGCCCCCTGGCTCTGGAAGACCCAGGAGTTTATCCAGATCAAACATAAATTAGGACTGAGGTGTAAATTATCCCTTGGAGATACGTACCATGCTCTTAGATGGCACAAGAAAAAACAGGGAGAAGATTGATATGGGTTCAGGTCAAATGGCAGGGACATATGTTTGACAAATACCAGAGACATTACAGAGGCCTAATAACAGAATATGTTTGTTACAGGAGATACAAATATAAAGGCATAATATATGTGATACAAATAAAAAGGCATATATGTATTACAGGAACCTAATGGTTACAGAATCTAGTATACCAGTATATCATATTCTAGTATTATTTATTATATCCTTATTATTGTTTCCCTTCAATATTTAAGAGAAAATGATTTTTTCATTAACGGTTTGAATCAGATACTTCCATAAAAGCCAGTGATGTTGATTTCACAGGCTAATACATCTGGGGAATCCAGTTTTAATTTTCCTTTCAAAATCTGTTTCCTGCACGCGTTTCTCGGAAACGGTGATGCCAGGCTGAAATAAAAATTGAGAGTTGAGCTGGGTGGCAGAATTGCGATCAAAGCGAGAGGCTATCCTTTGGATCATGGATGATATTTACTCTTTTGATCCGAGAGACGCTTCTCGAGAGAATTGAAATATGGAAGACGCTTCTTTCCAAACCTTATTAAATTAACTTTCATGCTGATTGTTGGAAAAGAGAACACCCACGAAGCTGGCTGATGGTTAAACTTGAGAGACGTTTACACGTTTTCTCTAAAAGCGTCTTATAATTTCTTGGCTGCAGTCCCCATCTGCACTAATCTTGGAGCCCAGGAAAATAAAATCTGTCACTACCTCCATTTCTTCCCTATCTATTTGCCGGGAATTGAGAGGGCCGGATGCTATGATCTTAGTTTTCTTAATATTGAGTTTCAAGCCAACTTTTGCACTTCCTTCTTCATCCTCATCAAGAGGCTCTTTAGTTCCTCTTTGCTTTCTGCCATTAGAGTTCTGAAAGATACCTGGCTAAAGAAAATATTTTTTTATAGGAGAAAATATTTTTTTATAGGAGAAACGTCTGACTAACTTTATCAGAGCTATATTCAGAATTATTGGGTTTTCGAGTGAGCATCTCACTAAGACACAGAATAACAGGGTTGAAGGGATCTAGTCCAGCCCTCTGCTCAAGCAGGACATCTGATACCATTTCAGACAAACAGTTATCCAATCTCTTCTTAAAATCTTCCAGTGTTGGAGCATTTACAGCTTCTGGTGGCAAGTTGTTCCACTGATGAATTCTTCTCACTGTCAGGAAATTTCCCCTTAGTTCTAGGCTGCTCTCCTTGAGTTTCCATCCGTTGCTTCTTAACCTGTTTTCAGGTGCTTTGGAGAACAGGTTGACCCTGTCTTCTAGTGCGGAGCCAACTAAGAACCAATAGCTCAGAACAAGTTATTTGAGGGGAATAAACCATGTTCTGAAAAAGACTATAGCAAACCAAGATTGTCTTATTAAGAGCCCGTTTCGTGTTTGATGCCAAATGATTTGCATCTATGCTCCACTAAAAATATTGATCCCAATATTTTTGCAGTCTTTTTAGATCACTTTTGTAAATTGGGACTAGGGTAACGTATATTCCTAAATCCCCTCACAAGCTTTTCGCATGTTTTCTTAGGTAGAGAGATTCAATTTTAGCACACAAAGGCACGATTTATTTTTGTCATGAAGCGGTGCCTCGGAAAAATCAATCCTTACGGGAGGGGACCCCTGTTCAATCGGTATTCATTAATACAGCTAAATCAGATTATTCTTCTCAATTTCATTTCTCCTGGGATAAAGGAATTTACCCTTCGGTGGACAATGAGACACAGCTCCAAACTTCCAGAAACATCCGTAAGGTTGTTTATGAGACAGGTTTTCTCCAAGGAAAGGAACGTGACTTGTTTTTTTTAAAACTTTGCCCATAATAATATTGATGTTTCGTACAATGTTATGAGACGTCCATACCCCAAAATCTTATTCCTTTCAACAGTAATGAAAAGGGCTACCTTCACAACAGGTAGCCAGATTACTTTCTAGCCCATATTCTCCGCACAAAATCCACATGGGGTTCTTCTGTAAGTCCCCCAAATCCTCACATTCAATTGTACATTTTTGTCAGATATGACTATGATAAAAGAAGGGAAAGGAAGAAACTGGATATCTCTTTCCTTCCTTCCTTCCTTCCTTCCTTCCTTCCTTCCTTCCTTCCTTCCTTCCTTCCTTCCTTCCTTCTTCCTTCCTTCCCTCCTTTCCTCCCTCCCTCCCGTGTCTTTTCCTTCTTCCCTTCCTCCCTCCCTCCTGTGTCTTCCTTCCTCCTTCCCTCTCTCCCTCCCTCCCTATCTCCCTCCTTCCTTCCTTCTTCGTTTCCTCCCTCCTGTGTCTTTTTCCCTTCTTCCCTCCCTCCCCACCTTCCTTCTTTCCTCCATTCCTCCCTCCTTCCTTCCTTTCATTCCTCCCTCCCTCCTGTGTCTTTTTCCCTTCTTCCCTTCTTCCCTCCCTCCCTATCTCCCTTCCTTTCCTCCTTCCCTCCCTCCCTCCTTCCTTCCTTTCATTCCTCCCTCCTGTGTCTTCTTTCCTTCTTCCCTCCCTCCCTATCTCCCTCCCTCCCTCCTTCCTTCCTTCTTCCCTCCCTCCCTCCTGTGTCTTTTTCCCTTCTTCCCTCCCTCCCTATCTCCCTCCTTCCCTCCTTCCTTCCTTCTTCCCTCCATCCCTCCTGTGTCTTTTTCCCTTCTTCCCTCCCTCCCTATCTCCCTCCTTCCCTCCCTCCCTCCTTCCTTCCTTTCTTTCCTCCCTCCTTCCCTCCTGTGGCTTCCTTCCTTCTTCCCTCCCTATCTTCCTCCTGTCTTTGTTCCTCCCTCCCTCCCTCCATCCCTTCCTTCCTTTCTTCCTCTTTTGCAGAATAGAAAAGTGTTTCAAATATTTCTCGGTGCTTATGAAGGAAACAACCAATCACCGCAAAGATAATTTCTAGGTAATGGCACTTTTTCCTCCAGTGAGAATCAAATTCATAACCAGACCATCCAAATAGCTGAACGCAATTAAAGGTAAAACTTCTACATCTTTTTCTCCATCCTTGGAAGTCTGATATAATCAGAAGGACTTCTGTTAGCAAGGACATGCCTTGGCATGTACTTATGACGGTTGCAGCATCCCAGAAGTCACATGATCTGTTTTATGATTTTCTGACGAGCAAAATCAATGGGGAAACCTGATTCACTTAACAACCGTGTGACTAACTTAACATCTGCCACAATTCACTTAACAACGGGGTTTGTTAAGTTTTGCCCCGTTTTATGACATTTTGCCACATTCATTTACCAAATCACTAGAGTTGACTATGGGGTTGCTGCAGTGGTGAAATTCAAATTTTTTTACTATCGGTTCTGTGGGCGTGGCTTGGTGGGCGTGGCTTGGATTGGTGGGCAGGCAGGGAAGGATACTGTAAAATCTCCATTCCCTCCCTACTCTGGGGGAAGGATACTGCAAAATCCCCATTTCCTCTCAATCAGCTGGGACTCAGGAAGCAGAGAATAGATGGGGGCGGGGCCAGTCAGAATTTTTACTACCGGTTCTCCGAACTACTCTACATTTCTGCTACCGGTTCTCCAGAACTGGTCAGAATCTGCTGAAACCCACCTCTGGGCGTGGCACGGGAAGGATACTGCAAAATCCCCATTCCCTCCCCACTCCTGGGGGAAGGATATTGCAAAATCTCCATTCCCACCCCACTTCTGGGGCCAGCCAGAGGTGGTATTTGCCGGTTCTCCGAATTGCTCAAAAATTCCGCCACCGGTTCTCCAGAACCTGTCAGAACCCGCTGGATTTCACCCCTGGGTTGCTGCAATGGTCGTAAGGGTGAAAAGTCACTTTTTTAGCACCCCTGTAACCTCAAATGGTCACTAAGTGAATGGCTGTAAGTCAAGAACTACTTGCAAATGCCCAATTTAGGCCCAGTTTAGCATCTAACCCTGAATCTTTCCACAAAACTACAATATGGACAGAACTCCACCCTAGAGCTAGTTGTGGCTGCTATTAAATTAGGATTGGCATCAGTCTTGTAATTTACAATTTGTTTATTTATTTAAAAAACTTAAGTCAATAAACTTTAATTTTAAAGGAAGGTCTAGCTGAGTGCATTATGTAAATTCAGCCTTTGAGTCTAGCATAATATTACCTTCTTCTTTTTTTCATAGCTGGAAAATACGTTTATTAGAATGAATCAATATGCCAGACAATAGCGAGACGAATTGAGCTTTCCAGAACCCTGAAAAATGAGAGAGATCAGTTTACAAAGTTTGTTCCAAGGTTTAAATCTTGTAATTTGATAGTTATTTTTTCCTGGGTGTTTTTATCGATTAATAGCTCGATTGCATTTTTTATCATATGCCTGGTTTTTCTCTCTCTCTCTTGGACTTAAACCGCCAAGAATTGATTAGATGACAGTGAGCCTATCAATAGAATTATGAAATAAACACATTTTAAATAGAGACTTCTCTAGAAAATAATGGCCAAGACCAACAGGCTTGGCAAGGGCCAACAATATTCGAAAGAATGATTAGCATCGCACTAAAAATAAACTACTCAATTGCATGTCAATCTACAGTGGAACCAAACACCGATATTCTGTTCGGGGCATTAAAAAGAGGTGAACTTTAGTTAAAACTCTATTCAGTGGAGAGGACAGGCACTAAAGATCTGAAGGCAGGGAAGAAAAGGCGAGCCATATATATCCATAACGGGACATTCATCAACTTCTACTCTACAAGATTAATGGGAGAAAATGCAGGCCTCCCAAGCCTGTCTCTCATTTCACTCAGCCCGAGGCTGAAATAATTATAATCCCGTTGGGGAATCCTGCAGTAAGAAGCCGCGACAGATTTGTCATTTCGGTTTCCAACGAAGAGGCAGAGACGAGACGGTTTTCCTCCAAATGAGAAATTAAGGTTCTCGCCGAGAGGTTATGCCCCGCTTTATTTTATGGGTTCGAGATGGCGTCACAAAAAATATAGAATATCTGCACACAGAAACACAGGCACACCGAAATTGAAAAACTGATCCAGGACAACATCCGTTCGGCTTTGATTTTCCGAGGAAAAAATTGGGCAACGTTCAATCGAATCTGAACCAACCACGGCGGGTGTTAATGCGGGGAGAAGAGAAGAGAAGAGAAGAGAAGAGAAGAGAAGAGAAGAGAAGAGAAGAGAAGAGAAGAGAAGAGAAGAAGGAGTACAGTAGAGTAGAGAAGAGAAAAGAAGAGAAGAGAAGAGAAGAGAAGAAGGATAAGAGAAGAGAAGAGAAGAGAAGAGAAGGAGTAGAGTAGAGTAGAGAAGAGAAGAAGGGGTAGAGTAGAGAAGAGAAAAGAAGAGAAGAGAAGAAGGATAAGAGAAGAGAAGGGAAGGGAAGGGAAGGGAAGAGAAGAGAAGAGAAGAGAAGAGAAGAGAAGAGAAGAGAAGAAGGAGTAGAGTAGAGAAGAAAAGGAGTAGAGTAGAGTAGAGAAGAGAAGAGAAGAGAAAGGAAGAGAAGAGTAGAGAAGAGAAGAAGGAGAAGAGAAGAGAAGAGAAGAGAAGAGAAGAAGGAGTGGAATGGAATGGAATGGAATGGAATGGAATGGAATAGAATAGAATAGAATAGAATAGAATAGAATAGAATAGAATAGAATAGAATTCTTTATTGGCCAAGTGTGATTGGACACACAAGGAATTTGTTTTCGATGCATATGCTCTCAGTGTACATAAAAAAATATATTCATCAAGAATCATAAGATACATAAAGATACATCCTCAATTTAAAAAGGCAAAGGTTCCCCCACACATGCGTGCTAGTCATTCCCAACTCTAGGGGGCGGTGCTCATCTCCGTTTCAAAGCCGAAGAGCCAGCGCTGTCCGAAGATGTCTCCGTGGTCATGTGGCCGGCATGACTCAACGCCAAAGGTGCACGGAATGCTGTTCCCTTCCCACCAAAGGTGGTCCCTATTTTTCTACTTGCATTTTTTACATGCTTTCGAACTGCTAGATTGGCAGAAGCTGGGACAAGTCACGGGAGCTCACCCCGTTACGCGGCACTAGGGATTCGAACTGCTGAACTGCTGACCTTTTGATCGACAAGCTCAGCGTCTTAGCCACTGAGCCACCACATCCCTATCCTCAACTTACAATAGTTTATTTCATGACAACATTACGAAATAAACTATGTTGTTTACTAAATAAGCAACATTTAATGACAAAATTACAATGGCACTGAAAACAGGGACTTGCGGCCATTTTTCACACTTATGAAAAACGACCCTGTGATTAAAATTCGGGCCCTTGACAAATGATTCATATTTATGACAGTCACAATGTCCCAGGGGTTCACATGATCGATCCCCTCTGGCGGCTTTCTGACCAGCAAAGTCAACAAGGAACACAGATTCACTTAACAACCATGTGACTCATTTAACGCCTGCGGCAATTCGCTTAACCAATGTGGCAAGAAAAGTCGTAAAACGGGGCAAAAGCTAACACATTTTTCACTTAGCCTACTTAAGTGGGGAACCCAGATTCACTTAACAACGTTAAGTCTTAGAATGGGGCTCACTTAACAAATGTCTTATTTAGCAATGGAAATTTTGCCCTTGATTTTTGGTTCTAAATTGAGGACTTCCAGTATTGGAAATACAAATAGGGAGTGGTTGATAATCCTAACGGTGACTGTGGGAATGTTCCAGAAACTTTACATCATATTGCCACGGAATGCCACCTCAGAAGTTTCCATGGATACCCGCAAGAATTACATCATCTCAAGGGCACTGCTGCCCAATGGTTAAATGATCTGGATTATAGGTTTAGCCCAATCTAATAACTCCTCATACATAATTTAATTTTAATCTTAATTTTATTCATCATTTGTATTGTGGGCTTTTTCAAAAAAATTCACTGTTCTGGTTTTATATTTTGCAACCCATCTTATGTACTCTTTTTGTGAATTTGATGTCTCAATGCTGTATTCCCTCATTCCATGCAAAATAAATAAATCAAAAAAACGAACTCCTGGCCAATCTTCCTACTTTCTATTCATATGAAATATGGCTAATTAATCTTCCATTCCCCCGTTGACTCTTGTGGGGTTCCCATCACAATAAGGAGTATCCCATTCTTCGTTTGGATTAATTAACTGAGATCTCTTCCTGCTAGGATCTGGGAAGTGATGGATGGTGACAAAAATAGTAAGGGAGGAAAAAAAATAAACTTTTGACTAAGTACGTCTGGTCATAAGACCTACTTGGTTAATTATTTTTTATGCCTTTTTTATCTGTCTTGGAGGTAAATCTGAAGATAATCAGCTGATTCCTCTTCCTAACCCTTTTCAAGCTAATTGATTTTTTTCAGCCTTGATTGCAATATATTCCAAAAGAATTCCACACGATAGGATGTGGACTTCAAAAACATTTATATTTATATTTTTGAATATTTATATTTTTGAAGTCCAAAGACCTTTGCACTTCAACAATTATAAATATTCAAAATATTAGAATATTAGAATAACAGAGTTGGAAGGGATCTTGGAGGTCTTCTAGTCCAACCCCTTGCTTAGGCAGGAAATCCTCTACCATTTCAGACAAATGGTTGCCCAATCTCTTCTTAAAAACATACAGTGTTGGAGCATTCACAACTTCTGGTGGCAAGCTGTTCCACTGATTAATTGTTCTAACTGTCATGGAAATTTATGTCATGTCAGGAAATTTCTCCTTAGTTCTAGGCTGCTTTTCTCCTTGATTAGTTTCCACCCATTGCTTCTTGTCCTGCCCTTAGGACATTAGTCTGTATCAATGAAATACAGATTTATATTTTACAGAATATTGATACAGAATTAGAGAAATCTGTATAAATGAAATCACCAGAGGATTTGGACTTTAAAAAATATTTATATTATAATTTTTGAATATATGTATTTTTGAAGTGCAAAGGCCTTCGGGCTTCAATAATATAAATACCCTGTTTCCCCGAAAATAAGACCTCCCCTGAAATCAAGCCAGGCCATTTTAAGATTGTGGTTCCAATGTACAACACAATTTTAAAAACAAAGAAGACACCAATTAGGCTGTTAGAAAACACCATGAAAAGGTATCCAGAGTTCACCGTGGCAATTACGACATCCCTTATGAACAGCCCTATAATTAACGTGTAACGCAGCCACAAAGCATGTATGTTAACACTGTGGCAAACTTAAATATGGAGCCAGAAGTTGAGCTCTGAACTAATCCCCTAATCATCTTTGTCACTCTTCTCTGCACTCTTTCTAGAGTCTCCACAACTTTTTTACATCGATCATAACTGAATGCCGTATTCCAAGTGTGGTTTACCAAGGTATGATAAAGTGGTATTAACACTTCAAATGATCTTGATTCTATCCCTCTGTTAATGCAGCCTAGAACTGTGTTGGCTTTTTTGGCAGTTGCAGCACACGGCTGGCTCATATTTAAGTGGTTGTCCACTAGGACTCCAAGATCCCTCTCACAGTTACTACTATTGACCGAGGTACCACATATTCCTTGGGGCAGCCCCTCAAATATTAGAACACAGTGATTCTATGTTTCCTATGTCATGCTATATGTTTGAAACTCACACCAGCCTGAATGTATTATTATTATTATTAGAGAAATGTTGTAAACACAGCTTCAGAATTAACAGACATCTGTCTGTTAAAAAGAAAGACTTAACTTTAGCCGTTAGAAGAATTCAGATAGTGTAAAATTAGTAAATTTTTAAAAAGAAAAAATAAAAAGATTTGTAAATCACTCCTTCCACCAATCTTTTGCGGAGCAACAACTCTGTGATGTCAACATCTTCACAAATAGCACATGCTGATTCTCTTTTAGCAGTTCTTCATATTTAACATGCGTCCCAGGTAAAAGGTAAAGGTTCCCCTCGCACATATGTGCTAGTCGTTCCCGACTCTAGGGGGCGGTACTCATCTCCGTTTCAAAGCCGAAGAGCCAGCACTGTCCGAAGACGTCTCCATGGTCATGTGGCTGGCATGACTCAACGCCAAAGGTGCACGAAACGCTGTTACTTTCCCACCAAAGGTGGTCCCTATTTTTCTACTTGCATTTTTTACCTGCTTTCGAACTGCTAGGTTGGCAGAAGCTGGGACAAGTCACGGGAACTCACCCCGTTACGCGGCACTAGGGATTCGAACCACTGAACTGCCGACCTTTCGATTGACAAGCTCAGTGTCTTAGCCACTGAGCCACCACATCCAAGGAAGGAAGGAAGGAAGGAAGGAAGGAAAGATTAGGGTTATAAAAGCAACTTAGAACTAAGTAGAAACTTCCTAACAGTGAGAGTAATTAACCAACTTGCCTCCAGAAGTTGTAGGTGCTCCAACATTGAAAGTTTTTAACTAGAGATGGGACAGCGATTTGTCTGAAACGGCATAGGATTTCCTGCTTGGGTAGAGGATTGGACTAAGAGCCTTGGTAGCGCAGCAGCCTAAAGTGCTGTTAAGTAGCACCAGCTGCCTGCAATTACTGCAAGTTCAAATCTCACCAGGCTCAAGGTTGACTCAGCCTTCCATCCTTCCGAGGTAGGTAAAATGAGGACCCGGATTGTGGGGGCAATAAGCTGACTTTGTATAAAAAAGAACACCACTTAGGGAGGCCGAAAGCAAAAGTATGAAGGCTATTGCTTAACGCATTGTAAGCCGCCCTGAGTCTCCGGAGAAGGGCGGCATATAAATCGAACTGATAGATAGATAGATAGATAGATAGATAGATAGATAGATAGATAGATAGATAGAAGACTTCCAAGGTCCCTTCCAACTCTGGTTATTTTGTTATTTTGTTTTTAAAAAATTGCATAAAAATTCAATGCCCCCATCCACAGTGTTTAAACATCTGAGAACCTTAGCCCTCTGGCATCCAAGCAATCCCTTCAGACATGATTTAAGTTCTTGGTTTTGTGTAATGCTTGCGCTGGGTTTGACTAATCTGCCAAGCCGGCCCACTTTAATGGCTTCCCATAAATAATTCAATTTTTAATTATGCTACCAGACCTTGACCTGAAGACAGCAAGGGGGAAAAAAAGAAGAAAGGAAAAGAGCCCAGGGATCAACCCACTTAGGTTTCAAGCAGCTGAGCTCTCCTTCAAAACACTTTTTTTTTTCAGTCACTAGAAGAAGCACCTGCTTGCAAATATATGTTTTTGTAATAAATTGGACAGCGCTGTAGACAAGGCTTGGAGTACGGAATATTAATTCCGACGGAGCGCCTTTCAATCTTCTCCGTTTTGATGACAAGCTTGTGAATGAAAACCGAACGCTCAGCTAAGCATGGTCTTCATTACAAGCGACAAATCTCTACTCATCCTGCTTGACAAATTGTCAAAATTACATATAAAGTATAATTCTGTGTTCCCTTTCTCTCTTTTTCTTCTCTGCTGTCTCTGAATTCTCCACCGCCAAAAGTCGATCGGGGGAAAAGCTACGTGCTGATGTAGTTCTTCTAATCCCATGATGGCAAACCTAGGCACGCGTGCCAGCCCTCTCTGTGGGCATGCATGCCGTCACCAGCTGCTCTTCTGATTTCTGGCCAGCTGGTCTTCACGATCACCGGAGCACCAGAAAATGCCCTGAAAAACAGCCTGAAAATGGCCTGAAAAACAGCCTGAAAATGGCACAAAAAACAGCCTTAAAATGGCCCCAAAACAGCTTGAAAATGACCCAAAAATGGCCTGAAAACGGCCTGAAAAACAGCCTGAAAATGCCCCCAAAACAGCTTGAAAACGACCCAAAAAATGGCCTGAAAACGGCCCCAAAACAGCTTGAAAATGGCCTGAAAAACAGCCTGAAAAAGGCCTGAAAAACAGCCTGAAAAAGGCCTGAAAAACAGCCTGAAAACGGCCTGAAAAACAGCCTGAAAAAGGCCTGAAAAACAGCCTGAAAACGGCCTGAAAAACAGCCTGAAAAAGGCCTGAAAAACAGCCTGAAAAAGGCCTGAAAAATGGCTTGAAAACGGCCTGAAAAATGGCTAAAAAACAGGCATGCACACACCAGCCAGCTGTACTTTGGGTTTCCGATGCTCTGGTGCACACGCATGGACATGCATACCGGTTTGAGTTCAGACTCTCTAGCACTAAATGTTCTGCAATGCCATAGATTAGAACAGTGATGGCAAACCTTTTCGGCAGCAAGTGCCCAAACCGGTACGCATGTCCATGCATGTGGACCGGAGCATCGGAAACCCAAAGTACAGCTGGGCGGTGTGTGCATGCCTGTTTTTTAGCCATTTTTCAGGCCGTTTTCAAGCCATTTTTCGGGCTGTTTTCAGGCTGTTTTTCAGGCCTTTTTCAGGCTCTTTTTCAGGCCGTTTTCAGGCTCTTTTTCAGGCTCTTTTTCAGGCCGTTTTCAGGCTGTTATTCAGGCCTTTTTCAGGCTGTTTTTCAGGCCTTTTTCAGGCTCTTTTTCAGGCCGTTTTCAGGCTGTTTTTCAGGCCTGTTTCAGGCTGTTTTTCAGGCCGTTTTCAGGCTGTTTTTCAGGCCGTTTTCAGGCTGTTTTTCAGGCCTTTTTCAGTCTGTTTTTCAGGCCGTTTTCAGTCTGTTTTTCAGGCCTTTTTCAGTCTGTTTTTCAGGCCGTTTTCAGGCTGTTTTTCAGGCCTTTTTCAGGCTGTTTTTCAGGCCTTTTTCAGGCTCTTTTTCAGGCCGTTTTCAGGCTGTTTTTCAGGCCTTTTTCAGGCTGTTTTTCAGGCCTTTTTCAGGCTCTTTTTCAGGCCGTTTTCAGGCCTTTTTCAGGCAGTCTGAACTCTGGATGGCCCCAATTTCTTTTTTTTTAAATACAGGTGGTCCTCAATTTAACATGACAAGCTACATACATACATACATAAATACATAAATACATACATACATAATTATGCATGTACCCATATATTGGAAAATGGAAAAGAAGACATTAGGACTAACCAGTCAGAATAACATAAAGATAATCTTCCAAATGAAGAAACAAGGCAAAAAAGAAAAATAAAAATAAAAAAATAAAAAATCAAGATACGTACCCATAGATAACACAATGAAATAAATGAATGACACCTTTTTAAAATCAAATGAAAATTCTCCGCTGGGACTTAAAATTCCATAATCCTGGGCATCTGAGGAGCTACCCCAATTAAAAGCCCTCTTTGTAGGAACAATTCTTGCCCAATCCTACTTCTTGTTCTTTCCAAGAAATCTGCAAAACAATTTTAACGCTTCAGCAACCAGGGAAACTCTTTACAACCAAGCTACAAAACGGACCATTTGTTCCTCAACGGCAATTAACGCTAGCGACAAAATCCTTTGGAAGCCATCAACTTCGTCACTGGTTCCATGTATTTATTATTCAGGCCACGGGCAGAGTTTCCACGCTGGCAGATTGCGAGTGGCCAGCGCGCCAGTTTCCTCCTGTGACTCAGGAACGGCCTTTGCATTCTCACATGGCACAAAACTCTTGATCAATAATTCAGAGGACGATGCTTGTTAAGTATTAACTCTGAAGCTGACCTGTAACCAAGCACCAATTCTTGGCACATTATTCTCTCTCTTCCCCCCTCCCCCCAAATCTTTAATTACCAGATTAAATTCTCTTCCAGGTTTGAGGTTTCTAATCCATCCTTTCTAGGAACCTCACTAGATGGATGTGAAGAATACAGCATCCAGTTTTGGTCCCCCACGTTACAAAAAGAAAGATGTTGAGACTTTGGAAAAAAGTGTAGAGAAGAGCAACGAAGATGATTAAAGGCCTAGAGACCATAACATACGAAGAATGGTTGCAGGATTTGGGTTTGGCCAATCTAGAGAAAAGAAGAATTAGGGGTGACGTGATAGCAGTCTTCCAGTATTTGAGGGGCTGCCACAAAGAGGAGGGAGTCAACTTATTTTCCAAAGCACCAGAAGGCAGGACAAGAAAAAATGGATGGAAACCAGTCAAGGAGGGAAGCAGTAGTGGGATTCGGCCGGTTCGTGAGAACCAGTTGTTAAATTGCTGGCTGGCCCCACCCCGCCCATTCCAGGAGTCCCCACATGCCCTGTTTTGGCTCCCAAGAAAGTGTAGGGAGGCCTACTAGGCCCAAAACAGAGCACTGGGGGGTGCGGTGCACCCTCCGTGCCCCATTTTTGCTCCCAGGAGGCTGCAGGGAGACCTACTAGGCCCAAAACAGGGTGCGGGGTATGCAGTGTGGCCCCCCCACAGCCCATTTTCACTCCCAGGAGGCTGCAGAGAGGCCTACTAGGCCCAAAATGGGGCACAAGGGGGGCGGCGCGACCACCTTGAGGCCCATTTTTGCTCCCAGGAGGTGCAGGAGGCCAAGTGCTGCCACACCCACCATGGCCACACTCACCCAGCTGGTCATTAGGGCAGAGAACCGGTTGTTAAATTATTTGAATCCCACCACTAGAGAGAAGCAATCTAGAATTAAGGAGAAACGTCCTGGCAATGAGGACAATTAACCAGTGGAGCAACTTTCCTCCAGAAATTGTGGATTCTCCATCACTGGAGGTCTTTCAGAAGAGACTGGACAGCCACTTGTCTGAAATTTGGATTTGGATTTATATACCGCCCTTCTCCCGAAGGACTCACCGAATGGTATAGGGTCTCAGGCTTGAGCTGGGGGTTTGACTAGAAGACCTCTAAGGTCCCTTCCAGGTCTATTCTGATTGATTGCCTGATTGAGGTTCAACATGGCTTCAGGTCTGCTACCTTTTAAGAAAAAGAATTTATTGATTTATAAAAAGATTTATATTGATATTGTTTCCTGATTGCTTATTTGTAACCTATGACTATCATTAAGTGTTGTACCTTATGATTCTTGGTGAATGCATCTTTTCTTTTATGTACATCGAGAGCAAAAGCACTAAAGACAAATTCCTTGTGTGTCCAATCACACTTGGCCAATAAAGAATTCTATTCTATTCTATTCTATTCTATTCTATTCTATTCTATTCTATTCCATTCCATTCCATATTTTCTGTTCTGTTCCGTTCTGTTCCGTTCCATTCCATATTTTCTATTCTATTCTATTCTATTCTATTCTATTCTATTCTATTCTATTCTATTCTATTCTATTCTATTCCATTCCATTCCATTCCATTCCATTCCATATTTTCTGTTCCGTTCCATTCCATATTTTCTATTCTATTCTATTCTATTCTATTCTATTCTATTCTATTCTATTCTATTCTATTCTATTCTATTCTATTCCATTCCATTCCATTCCATTCCATTCCATTCTATTCCATATTTTCTGTTCTGTTCTGTTCCGTTCCGTTCCATTCCATATTTTCTATTCTATTCTATTCTATTCTGAGAAAAAGGAAGAAAGGAAGCTACCAACATTTTGGAGTTTTCTAATAAAGTAAACATACGTACCTCCAAAAAAATTATTATTAATAATAATAACTGGGAATGTGTTTCGGTTTAACAAATTAAATATTTGCAGTGATAGAGAAGAGCTGTCCCAAGGTGACATAATCCCATTTTGCAAATTTCTGTCAAGCAAAGATCTACTTAACAACCATGTTACTAATTTAACAATTGCAGTGACTCGCTTAACAACCGTGGGAAGAAAGGTGGACAAAAAAAAAACCACTTAACGAATGTCTTGCTTAGCAACAAAACTTTTGGGCTCAATTGTGGTCGTAAGTCAAGAACGACCTTAAAGTGCCTCAAAGTAGCAGCCTACCATTTCATAACGATTATTTAACTTCTAAACGAGTACAATATTGCATTTTTAGGTTACTATGCTATACAAATGTTGAAAGGATACTGCTCCACTTCCTGGAATTTTTCCAACTCGCATAGCTGGAGACAGGCCATTGAAAACAGCAGAACTAAAAATAATCTAGGCAGCGATCACAAGCTGTCCCAGGGTTTAAGATATATTCTTTTTTGTTTGTTTGCTTGTTTTACCAAAAAAAAAAAAAATAAAATAAAAAATTCACTTGACAACTAAATAGAAAAATTAACAGGCAAAGTCCTATGGCAATACAAATTCAAATTCTGGTCTCAAAAAAATAAAAAAAGATAAATGATATGTAAATGTGTCCGTATTATCGCAAAGTTATAAATTTCATGCAGTTTTGTCAGGCTCCCATGTGTTCTGACCTCTGTTTTATTAAAATGCATCGTGACGGGGAAAAAAAAGAGATGGAAGAAGATCACTTTTTATCGTGGTTCAGATGGCGTTAGGACACAAGGGAAGATGATTTACGATACAGATACCCATCTGATCTTTGCAAAAAAAAAATAAAAAAATACATCAAGCGTTTAACTGTTGTTTGGGGATGGGGAGATCGGTTTCTATTCTCCCTCCCCTCTTTTTCCAGTGAAAAGAAGGACTAGGGGCAGTGGTGGGATTCAGCCGATTCGGGCCAGTTTAGACGAATCAGTAGCTAAATTGCTGGCTGACTCCACCCCTCCCTGCCCTTTCCAGGAGTCCCCGTGTGACCCATTTTGGCTCCCAGGTAACTGCAGGGAGGCCTCCTAGGCCCAAAATGGGGGGGTTGCATTCCCCCCATGGCCCATTTTTGTTCCCAGGGGGTGTGCAGGAGGCCGAGTGCTGCCTGTCACACCTCCTGGCCACGCCTATCATGGCCACGCCTACCCAGCCAGTCAATAGCGCAGAGAACCGGTTGTTAAATTATTTGAACCCTACCACTGACTAGGACTAGGAGGTGTCATGGTAGCAGTGTTCCAATATCTCAGGGGCTGCCACAAAGAAGGGGGAGTCAAGTTATTCTCCAAAGCACCTGAGGGCAGGAGAAGAAGCAACGAGTGGAAACTCATCAAGGAGAGAAGCAACCTGGAACTAAGGAGAAATTTCCTGACAGTTAGAAGAATTAATCAGTGGAACAACTTGCCTCCAGAAATTTTGAATCCTCCAACACTGGAATTTTTAAGAAGCTATTGGACAACCATTTGTCTGAAATGGTATAGGGTAGTGATGGCTAACCTTTTTGCCAGGAGCATGGGGAGCGTGGCGGGGGGGATTTCATGTGTACCCACACCCATATTTCTATGCGCCCCGGAAGTTGGCAAACGGTCCATTTTTGGCCTCCGAAAGGCCTCCGGGGGGTGGGGAAGGTCATTTTCGCCCTCCCAATGTTCCTAGAAAGGCTCTGGAGCCTGGGGAGGGCAAAAAAAAACGGGCCTTCCAGGCCCACCAGAAGTTGGCAAATGAGCCATTTCTGACCTCCGGAGGGCCTCCGGGTGGATGGGGAAGGCCGTTTTCGTCCTCACCAGACTCCTAAAAAGGCTCTGGAGCCTGGGGAGAAAGAAAAACAGGCCTCCCCCACCATCCCCCAAGGCCCTCCGGAGGCAGGAAACAGCCTGCTTCCCTACTTCCGGTGGGCCCAGAAGGCCCGAAAATCAGCATGCACGTGCTGGAGCTTGGCTCGCGTGCCCACTAATATGGCGACACGTGCCACCTGTGGCATGTGTGTCATAGGTTCTCCATCACGGGTATAGGGTTTCCTACCTAAGCAGGGGGTTGGACTAGAAGACCTCCAAAGTCCCTTCCAACTCTGTTATTCTATCATCTACCAGCTCGGGAGGCTGGCAAGGTTCTGATCCAGTGACTTGAGGTTGTACGGGACTGGATCAAAAGGAACCATCTCCACCTCAATACTACAAGGCGGAGTGGCTGTGGTCATTGGAGCCACCCAGATGTGGGGTTATCCCCCTCTTTGATTTTTGGATAGATTTGCATTTCCCCATTCAAGGTTAGGGTTCTTCCTGGGCTTGGAGCTCCTGTTTGAAGAGCAGATGGAAACTGTGGATAGCCAGGTAGTTTTTTTGTTTCTTTCTAATTTTGCAAACGCATCGATCACTTTAGTGGGTGTATGTATGAATGGTGTAGAAAAAAATCCAGTTAGGCAGAAAACTACATACATTTCATCATAAGTCTCTCTCTTTTTAAAAACAACAACAACAACAACAACCATATAGATCCCATCACAAAGAAAATGGGATAGATTCAGTGGAGGGATTCAGCCAGTTCGCACTTATTCGGGAGAACCGGTTGTTAACTTTCTAAGCAGTTCGGAGAACTGGTTGTTCAAAGAAATCTTATTTTGGTTTTTTTCCACTTTACAGGGCTAATCCTGTAAGGAAGGCAGGAAGGAAACATTCTGGTGGTTCTAGCGTAATCTTTATTGCCCTGCTTACAGAAACTGCCTCTCTGGTTAACCTATATGACATTGTAACAGCTAAGGCGAAGTGCCCATCGACAGGAGTGATGTTGAGTTGGCCATGCCCTCACGGTCACATGACCACCGAGCCATGCGTACCCAGCTGGTCATTAAAGCAAAGAACCGGTTGTTAAATTATTTGAATCCCATCACTGGATAGATTTATTCTCCAAAGCATATGAGGGCAGGACAAGAAACAACGGATGGAAACTAATCAAGGAGAGAAGCAACCTGGAATTAAGCAGAAACTTCCTAACAGGGAGGACAATTCACCAGTGGAACAGCTTGCCACCAGAAGTTGTGGGTACTCCAACAATGGAGATTTTCAAGAAGAGACTGGACAGCCATTTGTCTGGAATAGTAGAGGGTCTCCTGCTTGAGTAGGGGGCTGGACTAGGAGACCTCCCAGGTCCCTTGCAACCCTGTAATTCTGTTTTCTGTCACATGTAACGCAAGGCTCTACCGCGAAGTGGTATTTTTAGAACCCATTTTTCTTTCCTGCCCTCCCAAACGCTCTCGTTACAAAAGAACTGAGAGCTGACACTGGCAACGCGTTATTAATGTCTTTTCCTTTTTGCTCCAGTGCAGACTGGAATGCACGACACAGAATGTACTTCTTTCTCGCCACGACTTGTGAAGGAAAACATCTGCGTTCCGTGCACAGATGGCCCCCCTGATCCCTCTGCGCACCAGAAGAAACTGGCGGAAAATGGGCAAAAAGGGGGGGGAGTCTGTGTTGAATCATCTTGCTTGCAAATCTGCCACCATCGGAGTAAGTAACAGAGCTGGAAGGGAGCTTGGAGGTCTTCTAGTCCAACCCCCTGCTCAAGCAGGACACCCCGTACCATTGCAGACAAATGGCTGTCCAATCTCTTCTTAAAAACCTCCAGTGATGGAGCATCCACAACTTCTGGTGGCAAGCTGTTCCACTGGTTAATTGTCATCACTGTTAGGAAGTTTCTCCTTAATTCCAGGTTGCTTCTCTCCTTGATTAGCTTCCGTCCATTGCTTCTTGTCCTGCCCTCAGATGCTTTGGAGAATAAATCTATCCCCTCTTCTCTGTGATCTCTTCTCTCTGATTGGATCTATATGGTTCTGCTTTTTTTAAAAAGGAGGGGAGAAACATTATGAAATGGATGTATTTTTCTGCAAGCTGTTCCACTGATTAATTGTTCTCACTGTTAGGAAATTTCTCCTTGGCTCTAGGTTGCTTCTCTCCTTGGTTAGTTTCCATCCGTTGTTTCTTCTCCTGCCTTTGGTGCTTTGGAGAATAGGTCGACCCCCTCTTCTTCGGGGAAGCCCCTCACATATTGGAAGACGGCTATCATGTCACCACCCCCTCCCAGTCCTTCTTTTCATTAAATTAGACATACCCAATTCCAGCAATCATTCTTTATATATTCAGATACATAGATAGATAGATAGATAGATAGATAGATAGATAGATAGATAGATAGATAGATAGACAGATAGATAGAGAAAGAGAGAGGGGGGAAAGAGAGAGAGAGAGAGGAATGTATAGATAGAGAGATTATATAGGATAGAGAGAGAGAGAGAAAGAGAGAGAGAGAGAGAGGAATGTATAGATAGAGAGATTATATAGGATAGAGATAGATAGATAGATAGATAGATAGATAGATAGATAGATAGATAGAGGAATGTATAGATAGAGAGAGATATTATATAGGATAGAGATAGATAGATAGATAGATAGATAGATAGATAGATAGATAGATAGATAGATGATAGATAGATAGATAGATAGATAGATAGATAGATAGATAGAGGAATGTATAAATAGAGAGAGAGATTATATAGGATGGATGGATGGATGGATAGATAGATAGATAGATAGATAGATAGATAGATAGAGGAATGGATAGATAGAGAGATTATATAGGATGGATAGATAGATAGATAGATAGATAGATAGATAGATAGATAGATAGAATGCTTTATTGGCCAAGTGTGATTGGACACACAAGGAATTTGTCTTTGGTGCAGATGCTCTCAGTGTACATAAAAAGAAAAGACACATTCATCAAGAATCATAAGGTACAACATTTAATGGTAGTCATAGGGTACAAATAAGCAATTGAATCATACTAGGAAATAATCAATTTTAGCCTCCAGTCCCCTAATCCTCTTGGTTGCTCTTCTCTGCACTCTTTCTAGAGTCCCAACATCTTTTTTTTTTTAAATATCGTGGCAGCCAAAACTAGATCTGATTTAATCTATGAACACAGGCTGCTCCTCTATGATCCGCAAAAGAAGAGCTGCGGTGGTGCAGTGGTTAGAGTGCAGTACTGCAGGCTACGTCTGCTGACTGCTGATTGCCAGCAGTTTGGCAGTTCAAGTCCCATCGGCTCAAGGTTGACTCAGTTTTCCGTCCTTCTGAGGTCCATAAAATGAGGACCCAGATTGTTGGGGGCCATAGGCTGACTCTGTAAACTGCTTAGAGAGGGATGGACTGTGAAGCGGTATATAAGTCTAAGGGCTATTGCTAAAACACCCCACTCCTTTCTAGCACTGAGGATGTAACTTAACTGGGTAATGAAATGTCTGCAGGCAAACCAAGAAGCTCAGAGAGCACCAAGGACCTCAACCTAAAAAAGAAATTCTAAAGATGACCAGGAATAAAACAGACATCAATCTCTCTTCTCTTATACATTTCTTAGCGTGAAAGTTAATTTTTTTTTTCACATATGTAGGCCTTTGAAAAGAAAAGGAAGGTGTGCACATAAGTGAAATTGAGATATTTCCTGAACTTTTGGAACGAGATGAGCTAATTTATTACTCACAGCTGTGGTGAGAAGAGGCTTTTTACAAATAAGTCACAGATAACAAGTCACTGTGACATGCTTAAATGCTAACTTACAAGTAAATCAACTTTTTAAGTTCAAAAGCTGGCATTTCTAATTGCCCTTTAAACAATGGTTGTTTCTTCAGAAGGTGAGAGAAGGAGAATAAGTTTTGTTCAGGTTTATAGATTAATTTGTAATTGCTCTTATCAATAATGGAGAGAAGGGGACATTTATTATGAAGTAAGGCCTTGCCCAGCTCAAAGCCTTCAATGTTTTATTCTTCCTAACAAGTTTAAAATAAGTTCTGCCTTTTCTACCATGAAGACCAAACCCTCCCCCATTTTTTTTTAAAAGAGCCCCCAAAACAGGGCTGAAATCCAAAATTTTTCCCTACTGGTTCTGTGAGTGTGGTTTGGTGGGCATGGCAGGGGAAGGATATTGCAAAATCTCCATTCCCACTCCATTCCAGGGGAAGGATACTGCCAAATCTCCATTCCCTCCCCTCCTGGGGGAAGGATATTGCAAAATCCCCATTCCCACCCCACTCTGGGGCCAACCAGAGGTGGTATTTGCCGATTCTCCGAACTGCTCAAAATTTCCGCTACCGGTTCTCTGAACTGCTCAAAATTTCTGCTACTGGTTCTCCAAACTGCTCAAAATTTCCACTACCGGTTCTCCAAACTGCTCAAAATTTCCACTACCGGTTCTCTGAACTACTCAAAATTTCCGCTGCCAGTTCTCCAGAACCTGTTAGAACCTGCTGGATTTCACCCCTGCCCAAAATGCTTATAGCCAAAAAAGCCCCAAAACGCTTATAGCCAAAAAGGAGAAACATAGGTAAACTAATTATATTAGCTTTTTCTAAGTCCCCAAATCCTTGGTTGCGTAGAGGCAGGAAATCAAAATCACATGAAGTGTTAGTTATTGCTTTATAAAACCTTAGTAAGGCCACACCTGGAATATTGCATCCAGTTTTGGTCACGACATTACAAAAAAGATGTTGAGACATTGGAAAAAGTGCGAAGAAGAGCAACTAAGATGATTAAGGGTCTCTGGGGACCAAAATATATGAAGAACGGTTGCAGGATCTGAGTTTAGCTAGACTAGAAAAAGGACTAGGAGTGACATGATAGCAGTTTTTCAATATTTGAGGGGCTGCCACGAAGAGGAGGGGGTCAACTTATTTTCCAAAGCATCAAAAAGACAAGACAAGAAACAATGATTGTAAACTAACTATTGAATATGCAAGTAGGAGTGAGTCTTACATCAGCCTTCACTCATTGGTTCATTTTCCCACCGGTGGGAAAATAAACAAGCATCAGTGGCTGACAGGCTGGACAGCTCCCGGTAAAAGGAGCCTCGGGCAGTTCTCAGTTCGTAGTTAGTTTTTGTTCCCTGTTGCCTTCAATAAATGGTTGTTTTACCTCACAATGACCGTCCTGCCTCTCTTTTCGTGTCCGGACTTAACACTGGCGATGAGAGTGAGAGAGATCAAAGGATGGATCAACCTCACGGCATCCAGCGGCCATCTTCACAGAAACCTCTGGAAGGCATCGGCCATTACACGATGGAACTAAGAAGGACAGTGAGGACAATTAACCAGTGAAACAACTTGCCTCCAGAGGTTGTGGGCTCTCCATTACTGGAGATTTTTAAAAAGAGACTGGACAGTCCCTTGTCTGAAATGGTATAGGGCCGTAATGGCGAACCAATGGCACGTGTGCCAGAGGTGCCACTCAAAGCCCTCTCTGTGGGCACATGAGCCGTCACCCCAGTTCAGCTCTGCTGAACTCCCGCCAGTCAGCTGTTTTTTGGGTCTCTGCCGCACATGCGGGGGGGGGGGGCACGAGGGGCATGCAGGGCCCATGAGGGGGATGCACGCATGTGTGGGAGGGTGGGGCACATGCGGGAGGGTGCACACATTGTATTTTGGGGGCTTGGCCATGCATGTTCTCATTTGCATGCACACGCTTTGGGCACTCAATCCGGAAAAGGTTAGCCATCACTGGTATAGGAGCCGAGGTGGCGCAGTGGTTAGAGTGCTGTACTGCAGCTACTTCAGCTGACTGCTAGTTCAGCAGATCAGCGGATCAAATCTCACTGGCTCAAGGTTGACTCAGCCTTCCATCCTTCCGAGGTGGGTAAAATGAGGACCCAGATTGTTTGGAGGCAATATGCTATTTAGTATACTGTTGATTGTTGTAAACTGCCTAGAGTCCTCGGAGAGTGGACGGCATAGAAATATGATTAATAAAATAAATAAAAATAATAAATAGGATCACCTCCTTGAGCAGCGAGCTGGACTAGAAGCCCTCCAAGGTCTCTTCCAGCTCTATTCTGATTGATTGATTGATTGATCGATCGATTGATTGCCAAAAAGCAGAAACTAATTGTATTACGGGTTGTATAACTAACTGGTTTCGGGGTGAAGTACCATCAGTATGCTGATGATACTCAGCTGTACATCTCCACCCCGGACCACCCCAATGATGCCCTTGAAGTGATGTCCCGGTGCCTGGAGGCCATGCGGATCTGGATGGTACAAAACTGGCTCTGAACCTTGCGCAATAAAACTGTCACTGGCTGACCCAGGAATGTTGTTTGGTCCTATCATTCCATAACAACAGGGAGCCACAGCAGAGGGGCAAAAGAGCCACATGTGGCTCCAGAGTTACAGGTTGCTGACCCCTGCTCTGGACAATCGGGTCTCCCAGTTCAGGAATTCAATGACTGCTTCCTTGGCAAGGAATCTCACAATCTGTCCTAAAACGTAGCGTAATTGTGGGGTCCTTGGTGGCATCTGAGCTTTGGTTGTCTAATCTGGTAATGAACCATCTGCTAGAAAGAAACCAGGCTCCGAGACCACCAAGGAGCTCACGGTTTAACTCTTGAGCTGCAAATTTTCTCTTCTATTGGCACTTAGTGTAATTACAGACAAATATAGCAACCAAATAAGGCAGTTCTTGAACTCGGTCAGTGGAGGACACTAACAGCAAATGGCAATGCAAGGACACACAAGGGAAGTTTTCCTCATTAAAAGGAAAAGCAGGGGGCTTAGAAGGCGTATTAGCGATTGCCCAAGTAAGTAGAATTCTTCTGGGTAACTAAGAGAAACCTACCAGCTGATGATGTTACCTAGTTTGAAAGGTCTGCAAGAAAACAAACCAAGCTCTGACAGCATCAAGGATCCTTCAGACCTCCTCCTCCTTTTCCTCCTCCTCACACATTCCACTCCCTCCTAGCACTGATGATGTTACCTACTTGGGTAATGAAACGTCTGCAAGAAAACAGCCAAGATCAGAGAGCACCAAGGATCCTATAGTTTTCTTCTTTTTCCTCCTCCTCCTCCTCCTCCTCCTCCTCCTCCTCCTCCTCCTCCTCCTCCTCCTCCTCCTCCTCCTCCTCCTCCTCTCCACAAACTCCACTCCCTTCTAGCACTGATGATATTACCTAGTTGGGTCATGAAATGTGTCTGCAAGAAGACAACCAAGCTCAGACAGCACCAAGGTCTCCTCAAATACTATAATCCTTGTATCCACCTTCTAGAATTTCCTGAAATCCTTCAGACAGGATTCTTGGGAGTCTTAGATATTGTTTCAAAAGATTAGCTTGATACATTTGTGTATGTATGTATGTAGGTATTTATTTATTTATTTATTTATTTATTTATTTATTAGTTCGATTTATATGCCGCCCTTCTCCGGAGATTCAGGACAGCTTACAATGCGTTAAGCAATAGCCTTCATACTTTTGTATATACCTGCTTAGTAGGGCTTTTGCCCCTCCCCCAAGCGGTGTTCTTTTTTATACAAAGTCAGCTTATTGCCCCCCACAATCCGGGTCCTCATTTTACCTACCTCGGAAGGATGGAAGGCTGAGTCAACCTTGAGCCTGGTGAGATTTGAACTCGCAGTAATTGCAGGCAGCTGGCAGTTAAGTGCTACTTTAACAGCAGTTTAGTCCGCTGCGTCACCAAGGCTCCACATGAATACTTGTTTAAGAAAAAAATCAAATGTTCTATCTTCTTCAATGGTAGGAGTGGACTTGCCCATTACTGCATCTCCATTTAGCAACAGCAATAGCCCTTAGACTTACATACCAGTTCGAAGGAAGGAAGGAAGGAAGGAAGGAAGGAAGGAAGGAAGGAAGGAAGGAAGGAAGGAAGGAAGGAAGGAAGGATGGGAGGGAGGGAGGGAGGGAGGGCAGGCAATAGCCCTTACACTTATATACCGCTTTACAGTGCTTTACAGCCCTCTCTAAGCAGTTCACAGAGTCAGCCTCTTGCCCCCAACAATCTGGGTCCTCTTTTTACTGACCAAGGAAGGACGGAAGTCTGAGTCAACCTTGAGCCAGTCAGGATCAAACTGCTGGCTGTGGGCAGAGTTACCTTGCAATACTGCATTCTAACCACTGTGAAGGGAGGGAGGGAGGGAGGGAGGGAGGGAGGGAGGGAAGGAGGGAAGGAAGGAAGGAAGGAAGGAAGGAAGGAAGGAAGGAAGGAAAGAAGGAAGGAAGGGAAATAGCCCTTAGACGTATATACTGCTTTACAGTGCTTTACAGCCCTCTCTAAGCAGTTCACAGAGTCAGCCTCTTGCCCTCAACAATCTGGGTCCTCATTTTATCGACCAAGGAAGGACGGAAGGCTGAGTCAACCTTGAGCCGGTCAGGATCGAACCCTTGACAGTGAGCAGTGAGTTTGCCTGCACTACTGCATTCTAACCGTGACTCTAAAGATGAATGTCTGTCTCCTCTTGACATGTTAAGGAAAGAGGACTCCGTCAGAAAAACTAGCACTTAGATGAGCATCGATACCAGGGCTGTTAGTTTTCTTCGTGCCGTGACTAATAGACAGTGATTACACGCTTGCCCTTACATGGTGGAATCCACCCAGCGCAGAGAGCCATAGATATCAAACACAGTCCAAACATTTTGTTTTTTTTTCTCCAGCGCGCGTTATCGGAGATGGAGCTGAATGCATTGTCTCACACCAGATGAAGCTTATGATTTAGTCAAATGACTCCTGGTTCCATCTTCTGCCTGACTTGGACACAGCTGACTTCGATGCTTATCAAACTGCAGCCCTCTTCACAACCTGTGCAGGAGTGGGATTCAGCCGGTTCGGGCAGGTTCAGGCGAACCGGATCCTAATTTTACATCTGGTTCGCCGAACCGCTAGTTGCAAGGACTGGCTAGCCATCAAGTATCATAGTAGGAGACTAAATAAAAACAATATAAATATTAGAATATCATATAACGTAACAATTCTTGCTCGATTTGGCGGCTGGCCAAGGATCGCGTTTTCCAGGAAAAACACGGTTATCATTATCCCAGGATGGGGGAGGGCCGTTCCCATGACCTACATGGGACTTTCCGTCATCTCTCGCTAATGTGACAAGTGTTCTCCAGCAAGCTCAGGCTGCCTTGTTGTCATCGAGAACCTGTAATTACCTTCTGGCAAACCTCATTTTAGCCTCTTCCCCTGATTACAGGGCCAAACGATTTACAGCTGCAATTTTGCAGTTCTATTTGGGGAAATCTCCCCTGACACAATCAAATCCTTTTGGGAGATATACAATATTTCAGACGAAGGTATCTTTGTGTGTGGGGGTTTTTTGGGGTGGGTGTGTTTTGTAACCAGGGTGCAAAAGATGGTTTCTACCAGTGGTGGGTTTCAAAAATTTTTACTACTGGGAGAAGCGGAGGAATTTTTTCTTCATCTTCAGGTCTTCCAAAATTCTCTTTGCATTGGTACTGGCATTATTTCTTCCAAGTTCCCGATTGCATAGTCCACAAATGGCTGCCATATCCTCCAAACTATATTTTCTTTCAATAGTCCTTTTTTAAATTTTATATCACACGTTAATTTATCATTAATCATCATTATCATTTATCATTAAGAGCAATTTTCCAAACTTCTCTGAACCATTCATTTATTTTGTATTCAATATTCAATTTCCAGTATCTTGCGATCACAATTCGTCCCATAATGACCAATATCCTTACAAGCTCTCCCTATTTTGTATTATACACTGGGTGTGGTTTTGCGTTTTGTGTTTTGTCTTTAATTAAAAACTTTTAAAAAAATTTTAAAAAAATTACTACTGGGTTGGTGGGTGTGGCTTGGTGGGTGTGGCATGGCTTGGTGGGCGTGGCAGGGGAAGGATACTGTAAATCTCCATTCCCACCCCACTCCAGGGGAAGTTTACTGCAAAATCCCCATTTCTTCCCAATCAGCTGGGACTTGTGAGGCAGAGAATAGATGGGGGCAGGGCCAGTCAGAATTTTTACTACCGGTTCTCCGAACTACTCAAAATTTCCGCTACCGGTTCGCCAGAACTGGTCAGAACCTGCTGCAACCCACCTCTGGTTTCTACTAAAAAAACAGTCCTCATAGACCAAGGGTCTCCAACCAGCTGGCTGAGGAACTCTGGGAGTTGAAGTCCACAAGCCTTAAAGCAGGTGTGAAATCTACTTACCTTTGGTTCGGAAATGAGTGCACCATCGTCACGTCCTATTTTTGACCCTCTGCGCATGTGCAGGAGGCTTTGCCCATGCGCAAAGGGTTAAAACCAGGAAGTAATGACATCCGGGCAGCTGCCACTACCAGTTCACCGAACCATGCACCGTCAGCGCTACCAGTTCGTGTGAGCCGGACAAAACTGGAAGGATTTCACCACTGCCTTAAAGTTACTAAGGTTGGAGACACCTGACCTAGACAAAGAGCCAGCGGATCTATGAACGCTGACGTATTTACGCTTTTACACATTGTGGTGTGAAAAAGGATCCATTGTACCGGACGTTGATATTAGCCTGTATGTTGAAAGCAACAGTTGCTATGGGAAACAACCCAAATCCAAGATTACGTTCCTTAGGATTAAACAAAAGCAAACGAAAAGGGACTTGGGGATGCTGTGGCCTTGGTGAGACCACACTCGGACTGTTGCATCCAATTTTGATCACCGTGATATAAAAAAAAGATGTTGAGACTCTAGAAAGAGTGCAGAGAAGAGCAACCTGGATGATTAGGGGACTGGAGGATAAAACATAAGATGAACGGTTGCTGGAATTGGGTATGTCTAGTTTGATGAAGAGAAGGACTAGGGGAGACATGATAGCAGCCTTCCAATATCTCAGGGGCTGCCCCAAAGAAGAAGGAGTCAAGCTATTCTCCAAAGCACCTGAGAGTAGGACAAGAAGCAATGGGTGGAAACTAATCAAGGAGAGAAGCAACTTAGAACTAAGGAGAAATTTCCTGACAGTTAGAACAATTAATAAGTGGAACAACTTGCCTCCAGAAGTTGTTCATGATCCAACACTGGAAGTTTTTAAGAAGCTATTGGGTAACCATTTGTCTGAAGTGGTGTAGGGTTTCCTGCCTAGGCAGGGGGTTGGACTAGAAGACCTCCAAGGTCCCTTCCAACTCTGTTATTCTATTCTATTAGGCTATCTTACCACCTAATTAACAACATTTGGAAAGGTGGGGTAGTGAAAATGGCGTTGAGTGAAGGTAGTATGTTGTTAGAGTGGATTTGAGATTGTTTGAACAGAGAACTCAAAATGGTGTGATTGAAATCTATTACAATCTTTTGAAAGTCAAGAGACCTTGGAATTTCAAATCCGGGTGACACACAGACACGTCCATCCAGTTTTCTTGGCAACAATTGAAAGTTGATTTCAGCCTCCTTCTGGAATGTTTCTCAACTTCGCAATGTAGCCTACAGCTTTGGCATTTCCAGAGTGTCTCCCATCCAAAAACTAATCAGACCAGATCCTGCTTAGCTTCTGAGCCCAGATGGTCAGTCTGGTGCTACCCCAGCTGTGACATAGTTTCTGTTATCTCCTTAAATGATCACATTTCTTTCTTTCTTTCTTTCTTTCTTTCTTTCTTTCTTTCTTTCTTTCTTTCTTTCTTTCTTTCTTTCTTTCTTTCTTTCTTTTTTTTTGTGACGGCCTAAAATATTGTATTCAATATTACACGAATATGAAAATGAATAAAATATTATTTTAAAATAGAGCAAATCTATTTATTTAAAATTCCACTGTGTGTTCCTATTCAACCAGTGGAATAGTTTGTCTCCAGAAGTTGTGGACTTGAACACTGGAGGTTTTTAAGAAGGGACTGGACAGTCACTTGTCACAAATGATATAGGGTCGCTTGCTTGAGTAGGGGGTTGGACTAGAAGACCTCCAAGGTTTCTTTCAACTCTGTTATTCTGATTCTTCATTCACCCTGATATGGTGTCATTCCTATCTTGTCTTGTGTGCTGGAGGCGGAGAAGACCCATGGAACACCAAGATGACATGTCCCAAAACATATTTAACATACAATAGATTGAGTGGACCTCTACAATGAGACAACCGAAGCTCAGATCTATTCTCAGACATCACTGTGCCTTAGGTGGCCTTGGACCAGCGAAGGTTTTTGATGACTGCTGATAAGGGGAAGGAAGGAGGGAGGGAGGAAGGAAGGAAGGAAGGAAGGAAGGAAGGAAGGAAGGAAGGAAGGAAAACAGAGAGGGATGGAAGGATAGAGGGAAGAAAGAAGGAAAGAAGGAAGGAAGGAAGGGAAGAAGGAAAGAAAGAAGGAAAGAAGGAAAGAAAACAGGGGAAGGGATGGAAGGAAAAAGGAAGGAAGGATGGAAAATGGAGAGGGATGGAAGGATAGAGGGAGGAAGGAAGGGAGGGAGGAAGGAAGGAAGGAAGAAAGAAAGAAAGAAAGAAAGAAAGAAAGAAAGAAATAGGAGGAGGGATGGAAGGATGGAGGGAAGAAGGAAGGAAAACCTGGAGGGATAGAAGGATAGAGGGAAGAAAGAAGGAAAGAAAGAAGGAAAGAAAGAAGGAAAGAAAGAAGGAAAGAAAACAGGGGAAGGGATGGAAGGAAAAAGGAAGGAAGGATGGAAAACGGAGAGGGATGGAAGGATAGAGGGAGGGAGGGAGGGAGGAAGGAAGGAAGAAAGGAAGAAAGAAAGGAAGAAAGAAAGAAAGAAAGAAAGAAAGAAAGAAAGAAAGAAAGAAAGAAAGAAAGAAACGGGAGGAGGGATGGAAGGATGGAGGGAAGAAGGAAGGAAAACCTGGAGGGATGGAAGGATAGAGGGAAGAAGGAAGGAAAGAAGGAAGAAAGGAAGGAAGGAAGGAAGGAAGGAAGGAAGGAAGGAAGGAAGGTCCTGCCTTCCCACCCACTCATGGACCTACCTACTACTTCCCCCTTTTCTCGGAGTTACCTACAAAAAATCCTTTCCATCTTCTGCAACCCACTCCATAGTCTGAATGCTGCAGCAACAAAATCGTTCTTCTACCACATCATTATTCACCAGCCTTGACTTCCGCCTGCCAGCCGCCTTTGAAAAGAGAGATCGTTTCTGGAAGGAACGCAAGGCAACAGCCAGCCAGCATTTCGCTTTTTTAAAAAAAAGGGCTGGCTTTGAACCCTGCCAAACTGAATATCTGATGAAACAGCTCGGGCCAACCCGACTCAGAACTAAAGGAATCCCCTCCGCTCTCTAGCTTATTCTGCAGAGAGTAAGAATAGTGCCATAGACGTTTCCTGCAACAAAGCTCTTTCTACTACATTGGTGTGTCTATCCAATTTGGCGCTGCCCCTGAAGGCAGATTTCCTGAGATGAATCCTATTTTTTAAAAAAAAAAAAAAAACAACAACCCACGAATCTGTCATTTCAACCCTGAGCAGAAGCAAGGCAGGAATTCCAAAAGGGGATGGAATTTTACATTCTCTGGGTTTGAGTCTCTGAGTTGCAAATAAAGAGCTCGGGAACCTCAGGAGGCCTCTCTTGCCTTTCAGAAGGAGCAGAGGTTGGAGACAGGAGAAGAAACAAGGAAAAGAACAAAAAAAAAAAGGAGAAGAACCCAAGCAGGCCGTTGCGTTTCATCCCCGTTAAAGACTTTTCCTCGAGGTTACTTATATCCCGTGGAATAACTCATCGAATTATACTCGTATATTTCATGTCAGGATAATCAACGAGGACGGCATCAAACTTATTGTCAACTTATTTTCCAAAGCACCAGAAGGCGAAAGAACGGATGGAAACTAATCAAGGAGAGAAGCAACCTGGAATTAAGGAGGAACTTCCTGACAGTGAGGACCATTAACCAGTGGAACAGCTTGCCACCAGAAATTGTGGGTGCTCCATCACTGGAAGAGACTGGACAGCCACTTGCCTCAAATGATATAGGGCAGCGATGGGCGACAATGCGAGCGCCCCCCCCATGCATGCATCCTACCCCCCGTACATCAATAGTGGGTTTCACATTTTTTTAACTACCAGTTCTGTGGGCATGGCTTGGTGGGCGTGGCATGGCTTGGTGGGCATGGCAAGGGAAGGATACTGTAAAATCTCCATTCCCTCCCCAATCCAAGGGAAGGTTACTGCAAAATCCCCATTTTCTCCCAATCAGCTGGGACTCGGGAGGCAGAGAATAGATGGAGGTGGGGCCAGTCAGAATTTTTACTACCGGTTCTCCAAACTACTCAAAATTTCCGCTACCGGTTCTCCAGAACTGGTCAGAACCTGCTGAATCCCACCTCTGCCCTGCATGTGCCCCATTTTGGCTTCCAGGTTGGCGCAGGAGGCTTTCCAGGCCCAAATGGGGCATGGGGTCCTCGCGTGGTGCCCCCGCAACTCGTTTTGGCTTCCAGGTTGGTGCAGGAGGCCTGCAAGGCCCAAAATGAGGTGCAAGGGAATGCACACGAACCCCCAAAATGCAATGCGAGCACCTCCTGTGCATGTGCCCCCCCCATGCACGGCAGAGACTCAAAAACCAGTTGACCAACAGGAGGCCTGAGCTGGGATGACAGCTGGCATTCCCGTGTGGTTCACGTGTGCCACAGGTTCGCCATCACGGGTATAGGGTCTCCTGCTTGAGCAGGGGGTTGGACTAGAAGACCTCCAAGGTTCCTTCCAGCTCTACTCTACTTGATTGAACGTCCCTGAGCTGAGCAGTCGGTGTGGTCTACGACGGAATACGTATTTTCCTTCTTTCAGGAGATTGTTTGTTTTTCTGGAGCTTTTTCTCCGCGCAAGAGTGCAGAGCGGCTAATGACAAAAACTGAAGGGGGTGTTTTCGCACACAGGCACTCAATATTTCTAACCGTAGGTGGTGTGGTTTTATACTCAGGGCAGAAGAACAGGCACTTGGGAAGTGTGATTAAGTCAGATTTCAAATGCCACCTCCTTGCTGTGACCGCATCAAATGGGAAGGGGGAAGAAAAGGGGGGAATTTGTTCAGATAGGCGGCAACCGCAACAGTACAAAACAGCCAAAGGCATTGTGAGCTAAACAATTGAGGAGAAGCAGTAGAGAAAGGCAAGGGAGGACCCGAATCTTCATTGCTCTTCTTAAAGACTAAACATGGTCTAAGAAGTTCTCCAGAAGTTATCTTTATGGTGCAATGGTGATATTTCGAGGACTGGAAGTCCCACCTAATAATATTTGGGAAGATGGCTAGGACCATTACTACTTGGGAATTGTGATGTAACATGGCAACTGACTCATATTTAGTGTCTCGGGGTCACGTGATTCCCCTTTTATGATGTTCGGACAAGCCAAGTCAACGGGGCAGCCAGTTTCGCTTCGCTGACATGTACCACCTTCTGTGCACGCTCTTTGCTCGCGCGCTGCCTTCTGCGCGTGTGCACGGCCTCCAAAATGTAATTAAATAGGACGGCATTACTTCCGGACAGGTGGACGGGGCCTACTGCAGTTGGCTCTATTGGTTCGCCCGAACCGGACAGAACCGGCTGAATCCCAACACTGGTATCAACTCAATTCTTGTAAATTTGTTATAGACAAAATTGTAACCCGGGGAAACACAGGTCCCCGGAGCCCAGATTCTCCACGAAAGAACCAATAAACATGGCAGAAGCTAATTTTTTTTTATTATTTTGTGAGCGCAGAGGCAATTATGAAAATAAACTCCAGGAATGCACAGTGAGGAATCTGGAGAAACGTTCGGATCCCCGGGAAACGCTATGAAATGCAGGCGGGTTCTCAAAAGAACCACAGGGAAGGAAGCCTTCCCTGCTGAACTCAACACAACCCCCAAGTTAAATAATAAATCAAGAGTCTTGTAAACCAGGTTTTGTTAAAGAAAACACACGCACACACACACAGACACAGACACACACACACACACACACACACCTGCATTGCAGGAGTTCACTTGATATTTCACAGCGACTTGCGTCCAGAGGTTTTCCTGTTCTGAATCAAAATTGCATGAAATCACTCTTCGCGGTTATTTCATGTCATGGGTTAAAAGAGAAATAAAAAGAAAATAAAACAAAAACCATTCGAATCCTAGGCAGATGGGCAGTTAAGAAGCGAGACAGATAAATGAGTAAAATAGGATAAATAAGTTGTTTGACGTTCAAGAGATATTTAGGTCTGCAAAGTTTCCACGGCATTCTCGTACTCGTATGAAATAAATGCAATTTACACCCTAAATTTACTTCTTCTCGGGAGATTGGCTTAATTATTTTCAGTTATACAGGTAGTCCTTGACTTACAACAGTTCGTTTAGTGACCGTTCAAAGTTATGACGGCATTGGGAAAAAGAATGACACAGCCGTGTTTCACACTTATGAATACTTATCGCAGTATTCCCCATGGACATGTGATCAAAATTCCTTGATCCTTAGCAAATGACTCCTTTTTATGATGACTGCAGCGTCCCAGTGGCAAGGGAGGTCGTAAAATGGGGCAAAATTCACTCAACCAATGTCACACTTAGCAACGGTAATGGTTTCCGTAAGTCAAGGACTACCCAAAAATTAAAATCAATGCTCTTTTCTGAATTCTGCGATGTCAATTATATGCACGGAGCCATATCTCCTCTGACTTCTTTCCAGAAATGCTGGGCTGTGTGGACTCTGCTTGTGAAAGGATAATGGCTCTTTATTTATTCATTAGAGATGCTTTCCACTTTTTCTCAAGAAGCTCACAGGCTGCCCTCCTTCCCTCCCTCCCTTGTCCCTTTCTTCCTTACTCCAATCCACCAAGATGGGGTTTTATGGAGAAAAGCTAACTGGATTTTTTTTCCAAGGAGTTTCCAGACTTCTGTTGAGTAAGGGGGAAAAAGGGATCTCAGATTTTATCCAAAAGTAAACTTCCTAGGAACTTTACAGAATGTTAAAGAGACTTCGGGGTTTTTTTTTTTCATTTTGCTCTTTCTTTCTCTCTCTCTCTCTCCTTCCCTCCCTCCTTCTCCTTCCCTCCTTCCCTCTGCCTGCCTCTCTCCTTCTCTCTGTCTCTGTCTCTCTGTTTCTCCTTCCCTCCCTCTCTTCCTCCCTCCCTCCCTCTGCCTGCCTCCCTCCTTCTCTTTGTGTGTGGCTCTCTCTCTATCCTTCCCACCCTCTCTTCCTCCCTCCCTCTTCCTGCCTTCTCCCTTCTCTCTCTGTCTGTCTCTGTCTGTTTCTGTCTCCTCTCTCTCTCTCTCCTTCTCTCTCTCTCTTCCTTCCTCCTTCCTTGCCTCCCTCCCTCCTCTCTGTCTCTCCTTCTCTTCCTCTCTCTCTCTCTCTCCCTCCCTCTGCCTGCCTGCCTCCCTCCCTCCTTCTCTCTCTCCATCCTTCCTTCCCTCTATTTCTCCCTCTGCCAGCCTCCCTCCTACTCTCGGTCTCTCTCTCCTGCCCTCCCTCTCTTCCTCCCTCCCCCTGCCTGCCTGCCTCCCTCCTTCTCTCTCTCCATCCTTCCTTCCCTCTATTTCTCCCTCTGCCAGCCTCCCTCCTACTCTCGGTCTCTCTCTCCTTCCCTCCCTCTCTTCCTCCCTCCCCCTGCCTGCCTGCCTCCCTCCTTCTCTCTCTCCATCCTTCCTTCCCTCTATTTCTCCCTCTGCCAGCCTCCCTCCTACTCTCGGTCTCTCTCTCCTTCCCTCCCTCTCTTCCTCCCTCCCTCTGCCTGCCTGCCTCCCTCCTTCTCTCTCTCCATCCTTCCTTCCCTCTATTTCTCCCTCTGCCAGCCTCCCTCCTACTCTCGGTCTCTCTCTCCTTCCCTCCCTCTCTTCCTCCCTCCCTCTGCCTGCCTGCCTCTCTCCTTCTCTCTCTCCATCCTTCCCTCCCTCTATTTCTCCCTCTGCCTGTCTCCCTCCTACTCTCTGTCTCTCTCTCTCCTTCCCTCCCTCTCTTCCTCCCTCCCTCTTCCTGCCTTCCCCCTTCTCTCTGTCTCTGTCTATTTCTGTCTCCTCTCTCTCCTTCCCTCTCTCTCTCTTCCTTCCTCCTTCCTTGCCTCCCTCCCTCCTTCTCTCTGTCTCTCCTTCTCTTCCTCTCTCTCTCTCTCCCTCCCTCCCTCTGCCTGCCTGCCTCCCTCCTTCTCTCTCTCCATCCTTCCTTCCCTCTATTTCTCCCTCTACCAGCCTCCCTCCTACCCTCGGTCTCTCTCTCTCTCTCTCCTTCCCTCCCTCTCTCCCTCCCTCCCTCTGCCTGCCTGCCTCCCTCCTTCTCTCTCTCCATCCTTCCCTCCCTCTATTTCTCCCTCTGCCTGCCTCCCTCCTATTCTCTCTCTCTCTCTCTCTCCCTCCCTCCCTCCCTCTCTTCCTCCCTCCCTCTACCTGCCTCCCTCTTTCTCTCTCTCTCTCTCCCCCTCCCACCTCTCTCCATCCCTCTCTTTCTCTCCTTAAGTGCCACAACAGTTACTAAACAAGCTGTTGTAATTCAAGGACTACCTATAGCCGTGAAGCTGATTTTCGGGCCTTCTGGGCCCACTAGGCTGTTTCTGGCCTCCAGAGGGCCTCCGGGGGTGTGGGGAAGGCCATTTTCACCCTCCCCAGGCTCCTAGAAAGGCTCTGGAGCCTGGGGAGAGTGAAAACGGGCCTTCCGGTCCCACCAGAAGTCAATAAATGGGCCTTTTCCAGCCTCCGGAGGGCCTCCAGGGTGGTAGGGAAGGCCATTTTCACCCTCCCCAGGCTCCAAGAAAGCCTCTAGAGCCTGGGGTGGGCGAAAAACAGGCCTACTGGGCCCACCGTACCATCGCGTGCCAAAAGCGGGAGATAGGAGAACATCCCCATAAGAAAGAAAGAAAGAAAAAAGCCAGATACCATGACCAGCCAGAATAAAATCCGGTAATCCAGGAATCGAAACTTTGCAAAAAAAAAAAGTAAAATAAATAAATTTAAGCTCTTAGTGAGGCTTTGCTGGTAACCTTGCTTGCAAACATTTATTTTTAAGGGGGAGAAAAAAATAATGAATTGTTATTCTGAACTAGCAGCCCTTGTAACTTTTACCCAAGCACGACGATTTTTTGACTTTCTTAGAAATTCAAATGCAAATCCGGAGGAGGGGATAAACAACGATGGAAGCCTTTGGGAAAAGCATCGAGAAATTTTTATTTTGCTGGCCTCCCACCCGTGCTGATGTATTGTTGTAGACTTCTGAACTCTTCTGCATGTGTTTGTGTGTGTGTGTTTTGTTGTGTTGTGTTGCCAAGACAGACAGTGTGATTTCCAGGGAATTGTGCCTGCTGTGCTAACAACTACATCAAAGGTCACAATCGTAAAGGAAGCTGACAGGGCCAGTCCGTGAGGAATATGTTTCATATGGAAATACAACTAGAAAGTCAGAGCAGATAAAAGAAAAGAGGGTAAGACCTTTTTTTAGAATAGAATAGAATAGCAGAGTTGGAAGGGACCTTGGAGGTCTTCTAGTCCAACCCCCTGCTTACGCAGGAAGCCCTATACTATTTCTTACAAATTGTTGTCCAATCTCTTCTTAAAAACTTCCAGTGTTGGAGCATTTACAACTTCTGGAGACAAGCAGTTCCACTGGTTAATTGATCAGTGAACAGAATACAGGAGAAAGGAAGCTTCAGTTTAAATATATATATATATATATATATATGTCTTTTTCTGTTTTTCGTAGGCTTTTATGTGCATATTCTTTCTAGCCAGGTTTTACCTAGCTTACGTAGGTAAAACCTGGCTAGAAAGAATATGCATATATATATACATGCGCGCTTGGCAAGTGGCTCGTATTTATGACGGTTGCAATTTCCAAGCATCACATCTCATTATTTCATTATTATTATTTGTTTTAATTTGATTTATATGCCGCCCTTCTCCGGAGATTCAGGGCGGCTTACAGTGCGTATTTCATTTTATTTTATTAATTTAATATTTTATTTCATTATTTCGTTATTTTATTTTATTCAGTTCATTTCATTATTTCATTTCATTTCATTGTGTTATTTTATTAATTTAATATTTTATTTCGTTATTTTTTTTATTTTATTCATTTCATTTCATTATCTCATTATTTCATTTTATTTTATTAATTTAATATTTTAATGTACTATTTTATTGTTTTATTTCATTGTTTTATTTCATTTCATTGCTTCATTTTGTTTTGTTTTGTTTTATTAATTTAATATTTTATTTTATATTATTTTTTTATTTTATTTTATTCATTTCATTATTATTTTATTTCATTTCATTGCTTCATTTTATTTTATTATTAATTTAATGTTTTGTTTTGTTTTATTCATTATTTGTTTATTTTATTTTATTTATTCATTATTTTATTTCATTTATAAAATTTATTGGCCGTATCCTCCAACGAATTTAAGTCTTCTCCAAAAACATCCACTCCTGGCTTCTTAATTGCTTTTATTTCCACCTGGATTTCCTAACCGCCAAATCCTCAGGTCGAATAATATCTTAGCTAGCTGCTAAGTATGTGTGCTGCACACAATTGTCACTATAACATTCCATCTGTTGTACGATTGTTGGCTTGGTAGCATCGTCCCTTGGGACTAACTAAGAAAAGAAGAAACGGTGGGTGCCAGGAACTCCACGGTGCAACAGCAGTAAATTTCTGAAACAATAACAACACACGAGAATTTTTCAAAGAATAAATATTCCTATATATCTAACCTTATTTCATGGAAGAAAAACAAACAATTGTCTGAAAAAGTAAACCTAGAAACCAGATTTCTAGCTACCTTGATTTATACATACCGGATCTTTCTCAACTATGGGTAATCGTGGACTTACAACAGTTCATTTAGTGACTGTTTGAAGTTACAACGGCGTTGAAAAAAAGTGACTTACGGCCATTTTTCGCAGTTATGACCTTTGTAGCATTCCCGTGATCACGTGATCAAAATTCAGGCACCCGGAGGCCGATTCGTATTTATGACGGTTGTGGTGTCTCGGGGTCACGTGATCTGGTTTTGCGACCTTCTGAGGAGCAAAGACAATAGGGAAGCTGGATTCACTTAATGGCTAGGTTACTAACTGATCAACTGCAGGGATTCACTTAACAACAAGTGGCAAAGAAAGGTCGATAAATCGGGGCTGAACTCACCGAACAAATGTCTCGTTTAACAACATGAATTTTGGGGCTCCATTGTGGTCATACGTCGAGGACTGCCTGTATCATGGAGACCTATCTACTAAGCCAAGGAAAGCTCTGGAAATATTAATATTGGAGTTCTGTGCTTCCTTCCTCGAAAATTAAACCCACAAAATTGGACGGTAATCTGAGGATGCACAAATCTCTTTTAGATGTTACTTTTCTCCACCTATGTAATAAATTATTTGTAATATCTCAAATGCAAACAAATTGGATTATAGGCAGTCCTTGATTTACAACAGTTTCATTTAAAGTCACAACGGCACCAGAAAGAGTGACTCATTACCGTTTTTCACACTTTCACACTTAAAATCGCTGTAGCATCTCCATAGCCACGTGATCAAAATTCACATTCTTGACAACTGACTCATATTTATGATGGTTGAGGTGTCCCGGGGTCACGTGATCCCATTTTGTGACCTTCTGACCAGCCAAGTCAAATGGGAAGCTGGATTCCTTTAATCACCACATTGCTAATTTACAACCATGGTGCTTCACTTAACAACCGTGGCCAGAAAGGTCGTAAAAGGAGACAAAACCCATTTTCTCGCTTCGTGACAGAAATGTTGGGCTCAGCAGTGATCGTAAGCCGAGGACTTCCCGTACAAAGAAAAGTGAGGTACGGGTAGTCCTCGTTTGAGTGACCGCAATTGGGGAATGGCAGATCAGTCCTTAAGTGAAGCCATCACTCGGTGAAACCACGTCGGTGCTTAGGACTTTTGCTTTACTGAGCTGAGAAGGTTGTAAATGTCTTCAGGGGGATGAAAAGTCAGCAATACAAAAATCATTTTTGGCTGAACAGAATTGGAAAACAAAGTAAGTCCATGAACATCCACACATGTTTATAAGATTTATTAAGGCTTGGTCAGGAATTGCAAAATTGCAAAAGTCCGCAGACATCTATGCAATGGGGAACAAGGTGAAGAAAGCACCTCAGAAATGTCATATATCTTCTTATCTTCTATATTTCAGCCTATTGCAGTGATGGCTAACCTTTTTGCCGTTGTGTGCCAAAAGTGGGGGTCGTGCGGGAGGGGTCACCTATGCACATGCCCACACCCATAATTCAATGTCCACCACGCCTGCCCCCCATGCATGTGTGTGCCCCCCACCCCGCGCTCTCCCGCTTTTAGCATGCGACAGCAAAAAGATTACCGGTGGGCTAGGTAGGCCCATTTTTTTTGCCCTCCCCAGGCTCCAGAGGCTTTCTTGGAGCCTGGGGAGGGCGAAAATGGCTTTCCCCATCCCCCTGGAGGCCCTCCAGAGGCCAGAAAAAGCCTGCTTGCTGACTTCTGTGGGACTGGAAGGCCCGTTTTTCACACTTCCCAGGCTCCTAGAAAGCCTCTGGATCCAGTGGGCTCGGAAGGCCTGAAAATCAGCTGGCCGGTGCACGCATGAATGCTGGAGCTGAGCTAGGACAACGCTCGCCTGCCCACAGATATGGCTCCAGGTAGGCCCGTTTTTCACCCTCTCCAAGCTCCAGAGGCTTTCTTGGAGCCCAAGGAAGGCGAAAACAGCCTTCCCCCCCCCTCCCCCAAGGCCCTCCAGAGGCCGGAAACAACTCATTTCCCGAGTTCTAGTGGGACCGGAAGGCCCGTATTTTTGCTCTCCCCAGGCTCCAGAGGCTTTCTTGGAGCCTGGGGAGGGCAAAAATGACCTTCTCCACCCCCACCCCCCAGAGGCCCTCCACAAGCCAGAAACGACCCGTTTCCCAACTTCCGGTAGGCCCGGAAGGCCTAAAAATCAGCTGGGCGGCGTGTGCATCTGCACTGGAGCTGAGGTAGGGCAACGCTCATGTGCCCACAGATATGGCGCCGAGTGCCACCCGTGGCACACATTGCCATAGGTTCACCATCACGGGCCTATTGTGTCAGGAATGTTTTTAAAAACCGTAAAACCCAGTTAGGACATTCCTAATATTTAATCAATGAATTGCTCTTCATCTCCCAACAGACAGAATAAATTGTTGCTCTTTTAAGCCATTCTATAACCTGGGTTAGCTTTGCAATCACTAGTAGTGGACTAATATCTCCCCTACGCAGCCTACGTATATCGTAGGACGAGTTCTGACCGAGACCTTCCTCTGTTTGGAACTTGTTCCAGCTCAGTAATTCATTTTTTAAAAAAAAAAAAAAAAAAGAGTTATAAAAGAAGCGGGTTTTTCTCCCTCCTGCAGGGGACGAATCTTGGAAGACTCGCATTTAATCTCATGTTCAAGAATTTCCCTGCTTGGAAAGTACAATGCCTGGCTGTCACTTCCTCTGTCCGAATGGGATGCTCTCAACTCTGTCATATCTGGGCGGTTTTGTTTTTGTTTTGTTTTGGAGATCCACCTGTGGAAAAGATTTAGAGCACAGGAAAAGGGAGGGAGGGAGGAAAGGAAGGAAGGGAGGGAGGGGGGAGGGGGAGGGAGGATGGAAGGGAAAGGAAAGGAAAGGAAAGGAAAAGAAAAGAAAGGAAAGGAAAGGAAAGGAAAGGAAAGGAAAGGAAAGGAAAGGAAAGGAAAGGAAAGGAAAGGAAAGGAAAGGAAAGGAAAGGAAAGAATGAAGAAAGGAGGGAAGGGGGGGACAGGAAGGAAGGAAGAAAGAAAATAGGAAGAGAGGGAGGGACAGGAAGGGAGGAGAAGGAAGGAAGGTTGGAAGGAAGGAGGAAAGGAGGGAGGTACAGGAAGGAAGGGAGGGGAAGGAAGGAAGGAAGGAGGGAGAGAGGGGGGGAAAGAGACGGAGAGTGGGAGAAGGGAAGGGACAGGAAGGAAGGGAGGGAGGGAGGGAAAGGAAGGGAGGGAAGGAGAGAGGGAGGGAGGAAGGAAGGAGATGAGAGGGAGGGAAAGTGGGAGGGAGGGAGAAGGAAGAAAGGAAGGAAGGAAGGAAAGGAAGGAAAGGAAGGAAGAAAGGAAGGAGGGAAGGGGAGGGATAGGAAGGAAGGAAGGAAAAAGGAAGAGAGGGAGGGAGGGACAGGAAGGGAGGGAAGAATCGTTTTAATTGGTGCATGGAAACTATCAACGGAATCTAAGCTGAGTTCTCTCTAATTCGGGCCAAAAAGCCAGAGTAATTGCCAACCATCGATCGGGAACTTTTCATATACAGAAGCCGAAAAGAATGGGATGGAGCTAAATAAGGTAACAGAAGGCCCCGGTTGTTATGGCAACACCCCGCTCCCCAGCACTACGTCGTCGTCGCCAAGAGGGATGGGAACCAAGTCCTGGCAACCAGTTCCTGCTCCTAGCAACTGTGAGTGCTTCCATCGGAGAATCTGCTCCGTTTCTCACCTCACCTTCCTGAAAACCATCGCCAGAAAGCGCTTCCTCTTTGCAGATGTGATGGAAACCAAGGACGAAGAGTATCATAGTTACAGGGGTTCAGGGTTTGTTTTTTTTTCCCAGCCAGGACTGATGGGTTCTCCATAAATGCCCTTTAGCAATTGTAAGAGGAAGGATAACAGAAGAGCAAAATTGGAAGGGACCTTGGAGGTCTTCTAGTCCAACCCCTGGCTCAAGCAGGAAACGCTACACCGTTTCAGACCAATGGCTGTCCAATCTCTTCTTCAAAACCTCCAGTGATGCAGTGCCCACATCTTTCGGATTGAAGCCATTTCACAGGTTAATTGTCGGGAAATTTCTCCTTAGGTCAAGGTTGCTTCTCTCCTTGATGAGTTTCCACCCATTGCTTCTTGTCCTGCCCTCAGGTGCTTTGGAGAATAGCTTGACTCCCTCTTTTTTGTGGCAGCCCCTGAGATATTGGAAGACTGCTATCATGTCACCCTTAGTCCTTCTTTTCATAGAAAATAAAAAGGCCACACAGTCTCCCTCCCTCCCTCCTTCTCTCTCTTTCTCACTCTCTTCCTTCTCTTCTCCCTCTCTCCCCATCTCTCTCTCCCTCCCTCCCTCCCCTTTATCCAGGAATTCAAGCATATGGATGTCTTAAGCTGATTCTATGTGAACTTTCAGGAAAGGACTAAGTTCCCCAACTCAATAAATGTTCAATAAGAAATGCACCTTCTTGAAAAGGAAGAAAAGGATCTTGCAGAAACCAGCTCTATGACTGAGCTTCATGTTAACCTCCAGGCTCTTAATTATCTTAGGTAAAGGTAAAGGTTCCCCTCGCACATATCTGCTAGTCGTTCCCGACTCTAGGGGGCGGTGCTCATCTCCGTTTCAAAGCTGAAGAGCCAGCAATGTCTAAAGACGTCTCCGTGGTCATGTGGCCGGCATAACTAAATGCCAAAGGTGCACAGAACGCTGTTCCCTTCCCACCAAAGGTGGTCCCTATTTTTCTACCTGCATTTTTTTAACCTGCTTTCGAACTGCTAGGTTGGCAGAAGCTGGGACAAGTCATGGGAGCTCCGTTATGCGGCACTTGGGATTCGAACCGATGAACTGCCGACCTTTTGATTGACAAGCTCAGTGTCTTAGCCACTGAGTCACCACGTCCCTTAATCGTCTTAGTGAAACGTTTTTCTCTATGTCTGTTTTACAGCCTTTCGTCTTTCACCTGTTTTTACCTTGGCAACTCGTAACAGAAGGTACTTGCATCTCAAAATGCAAACTGTAAACAAATCTTCCTTTACCTGCAGCTTCTATCTAAGGCAGTGAAGATTTCCATCCTCTGCCTCCTTGTGAAGATGACCAAAATATGCATAAGAGCATTTTTTTTGTTCAGCAGACTGCTGATGGTATCTGTAGGTATATATTGCTAATAAAACACACAGAATTTTCACGCTCTCTAGCAACCAGCCTTAGTAATTATTATAATCCAGGAGCTTGTTGATATGTGTATATATATTGTAATCTATCCTTAGTATAAAATGAGACCAGAGCATGCTACCACCTGGTAGAAAATCCTACAAAATGCACAACTGGGCAGTATCAAATTCAGTAGAATGGCGTAAAACCATTCCCTTCTGTTGCATATACCTTTTAATCAGTTAACTAAAGACTAACACAAGAGAAGTGTATGTTCCTATGGCACCTGTCAAGCACCAGGGAAATCAGGAGATTCAAAAGAGTATAAAGATTTATTACAAGCTTAAGCTCTTTACAAGAATCTGGCCAACTAACAGTTCAGGGTAATGAGCGGGAGATAAGAAAGGCATTCAACCACGTAAGCAAAAAAAAAAAAAACAACTTTTAATTTCATTTTGTTAAGTAAGGTTGCCCTGTTTTCCTCATCTAATTCTATGGTGAATTGCCCTTTCCTAACTCACTCCGTAGCTAAGACTAGATCTCTTAAGGTCTCTTGCCCAGGGATTCATGACTTATGACGTGTTTGACCCCCTCCCTCGGATTCAGCCTGGTCATCTCCTACAGGACCAAAAACTAAACAATGTTATGGATGCCTTCAAGCTACAATAATGCTAACTTCAGATCGTCCTAAAATGGGATGTTAGATGTTGGACCAAGTGAATGGAGGCTCAGGGTTGAGTTTCAGTCATAGAAACTCATTGGTTGATTTGGGAGTCAATCACTTTCTTAGACCAGGATTGCATCTGTAGGGCTGAAAGAAGGAAACATCCTTTTGTAAGGTATCTTGAGCTACCTGGAAAACAGGTAGAATGCAACGGTGGGTTCCACATTATGTTACTACCAGTTCACCCCGTGTGCACGCTTGCTTCATTCGTGTACATGCCTACCTTCCGTGCATGCACCCGGACTCAAAAACATGCCTAAATAGGATGGCATAGAGGAGGGGCTGGTGGGCAGGGAGGGCCCATCCACGATTTCCACTACCGGTTCGAGCAAACCGGTCTGAAACGGCTGAATACCATCTCTGGTAGAATGTACCATATTTTTTGGAGTATAAGACGCACCTTTTTCCCCCAAAAAAGAGGGTGAAAATCTGGGTGCATCTTATACTCCGAATGTAGCCCTACCCAGCTTCTCAAACGGAGGTTTCAGAGGCTGAAAAAAGCATCAGAAAAAAAGCTTCAGAAAAAAAGCCTCCAAACAGAGCTTCAGAAAAAAAAAGCCTCAGAAACAGGCTTCAGAGGCTTTTTTTTTTCTTTTCTGAAGCTCTGTTTCGGAGGCTTTCAGAGGCAGAAAAAAAGTTTTTTCTGAAACAGAATTTCAGACGTTTCAGAGGCAGAAAAAAAAAAAGCAAGGCACAGAGCTCACAACCTGTTGCTAAAATTCACCTCTGGAAACAGCTGACTGGGGGTATTCCAGAAGGCCAATCCATCCGCCAATCACCTTTTTTTCTGATTTTCCTCCCCAAAAACTAAGGTGCATCTTATACTCCGGTGCATCTTATACTCCGCAAAAATACGGTATATCTAATGAATCGATCAAAAGGCTCCAGGTTTATTTAACCCCAGTTAGATCACGGCAAGCTAACAGCTAGAAAAGTCCATTTGTAGATAAAGAGATGCTACATCAAGTAATGCTTTATATGAAAACGACCAAGTAGCATTTGATGCAGTGACAATACACAGCCAGTTCATTTGTCCAGGAGTGGACATAGCTTCCAGCTTAATGGTCCATTAGCGTCAGCTGCAAGTCCAGCATTCTGTAATATCTGCAGCGGCCTTCTCTCCAAAAGAGGTTTCTCTCTGAAATTTATGTCTCCCCTGTTAGGTTGCATTCAGCCATGGAAGGCAACTTCCCCATTCCCAATCTTGCTGATAAAATGCCTCCTGTGATGCTGAGCAAAGGCTCCCTGCCATCTGCCTGCTTGGGTATGGTTTATGGGCCAACTGAGACAACGTGGGAATAGTGACTCTCCACAGGGGAGGAGGGTGCACAATCTTCATCCCAGAGGAAACAGGATGGAATGAAGCTGTTGGGAAGACTTGCCAAGAAGAGCTGGCCAATTGGTTTTCAGATTGACTGCCTAAATCAGGAGGCAGCTTCATTGCAGGGATAATGGGGCAGGGAAAGTGGAAGAGGGAGAAGGAAAGGAGGGGAGGGGAGGCGAAGGAAAGGAAAAAGGAAAAAGGGAAGGGGAGATTTAAAAAAGGGGAAGGAGAGGAAGAGAAAGAAAGGAAGGAAGAAGGGAAAGAAAAGGGGCAGGGGAGGGAGATGGGGAGGGGAGGGGAGGGGGAAGGGAGGAGAAGGAAAGGAGAAAGGAAAGGAAAGGTAAAAGGAGGAGAGGAGAGGAAGAAGAAGGGAAAGGAAGGAAGGAGGAAGGGAAAGAAAAGGGGCAGGGGAGGGAGAGGGGAGTGGGAAGAGAGGAGAAGCAAAGGAGAAAGGAAAGGAAAGATAAAAGGAGGAAAGGAGAGGAAGAAGAAGGGAAAGGAAGGAGGAAGGGAAAGAAAAGGGGCAGGGGAGGGAGAGGGGGAAGGGGAATGGAGGAGAAGGAAAGGAAAAATGGAAAATGGGGAAAGAAGAAATGGAAAGGAAAGATAAAAGAAGGAAAGGAATGGAGAGGAGGAGAAAGGGAAAGACAGAGAAAGGGGAAGGAAGGAGAGGAGAGGAGAGGAGAGGAAAAGAGAAGAGAAGAGAAGAGAAGAGAAGAGAAGAGAAGAGAAGAGAAGAGAAGAGAAGAGAAGAGAAGAGAAGAGACACCTAATTTTCCTCGCTACCTCGTTCCCGCCAGATATGTCGCTGTGCAAAGGATTACAGGCTGAAGAGGGGCCCCTCCACGTGGTTGCTTCAACACAGGCTGCCAGTCCTCTCTGATCACCCTGAGCAAACAAGACAAAGGCCTTGTTTCCTGTGAGCTACAACTCAGCTACAAAGCCCACTAACAACTCCGCTCATCTTTGCCTCCCCCCCACCAACCCCCCCACCCCCGCGGCTAGTGAGATGCACCCATCTGTCGACAAGGCCACCCGCGAAGCTGTTGTGTGCATGAGGATCACAGAGGCTTCCTCCTCATCTCCAAGTCTGATTATTTATGACTTATTAGGCTGGCTGAAAGGCTTCATTAATTCTCCGGCGTCATGACTTCATTCATTCAGACCAGACTGGATTTTTAGACGTTGTTGTTGTTTTTAAAACAAAGCATTATGTTCTTATCGGTGTGGTCGTTTCGTTTTACGGCGTGGCTGTTGCAAGGTTTATTCAGAGATGCGCGGCACAGATTGTGACAATCGGTTCGCCCAGCACCGGAAATGTTAGAACACGTGTGGCGTCAATAAACCTGGCAATTCGCATGTACACGCCTTCCGCACATGCGTGCAGTGTCAAATACACAGCGATATAAGACAGGATTGCACCTGGGCGGATGGGAGGGGCCACCAACAGGTCGAAACTACTTGTTCGCCAGAACCAGTACAAACCAGCAGCGGCCCACTACTGGGTTTAACTACCGGTTCGCCCAAACCAGTCCGAACCAGGGGAGACATGATAGCAGTCTTCCAATATTTGAGGGGCTGCCCCAGAGAGGAGAGGAGGAGGTCAAGCTATTCTCCAAAGCACCTGAAGGCCAGAAAAGGAATAATGGATGGAAACCATAAACAAGGAGAGATTCAACCTGGAAATAAGGAGGAATTTTCTGACAGTGAGAACAATCAACCCATGGAATAGAAGTTGCCTTCAGAAGTTGTGGGAGCTTCATCACTGGAGGCTTTCAAGAAGAAACTGGACTGCCATCTGTCAGAAATGGTGTAGGGTCTCCTGCTTGGACGGAGGGTTGGACTAGATGACCTACAAGGTCCCTTCCAACTCTGTTATTTCGTTATTATTATTCTGTCCATCTTATGACAACCTCTTGTATTGTCCATTTCATAATAGTAAATTCACAGGTAAATGCCGGTGACTATTGATAAGTTTAGTTAGTTAGTTTATTTGATTTGTATACCGCCCTACTCCCAAAGGACTCAGGGCAGTGAACAGCCACAAGATAAAAACACATAAATACAAAATTTAAAAACAGAATAAAACTGAAGACAGATTTAAAATAGGTTTTTTTTTCCTCCTTAGCTTGTATTTTAGTCTGTTCTTTTTTAAGTTTCTTTTTTTTTTTAGATAAAACATTTTGCTTTATTACAAAAGATGCGGATATTAAATTAAAAAAACAACAAGAAGAGCACCCTTCTATCTGAGTGGATATGTTGTTGTTAATTGCGAAGTCATGTCTGACCCATCGAGGCCCCATGGACAATGTTCCTCCAGGCCTTCCTGTCCTCTACCATCCTCTGGAGTCCATTTAAGCTCACACCAACTGCTTCAGTGACTCCATCCAGCCACCTCATTCTCTGCCGTCCCCTTCTTCTTCTTTTGCCCTCCATCGTTCCCAGCATTCGGCTCTTCTCCAGGGAATCCTTCCTTCTCATTAGGTGGCCAAAGCATTTGAGTTTCATCCTCAGGATCTGGTCTTCTAAGGAGTAGTCAGGGTTGATCTCCTCTAGGACTGACCGGTTGGATGGCCTTATAGTCCAAGGGACTTGCAGGAGACTTCTCCAGCACCAGAATTCAAAGGCCTCCATTCTTTGGCGTTCGGTCTTCCTTATGGTCTAATTTTCACAGCCATCCATTGCAACTGGGAAAACCATCGCCTTGACTATACGCACTTTTCTTGGCAGGGTGATGTCTCTGCTTTTTAGTATGCTGAATGGATATACACACACCTTCACAACTCATAATAAGAGCACTGATCGGCATGCTTTTTTAATGCAATTGCACATATTTAATATCTGTCAAAGAGAAACCCCTCAAAAGAAAAGGAGGGCATACAATTCCAATTAGCTCTCCTTCTGCAATTTTGCCTGCCCTGGTTGTTATCGATCCAATCCGAAGAGATATTAGCAGTGACCTTGGAGACTCCACTCCCATTAGGACGGAGACCCACGAAACTGATGAGAGATTTTTTTTCCCCTTTATTCGTCCAAACCACTTAGAATTATTTTCATAAAAACGGACTTAAAAGGAGAAGAAGAAAAAGCGAGTGCATTAGCAAAACAAAAATGGCCAGGAGGCATTAGAAAAAGAGACATTTCCTTCAGACTGAGATGTTTAAGCCATTGACCCATCTTTCAACATTTTTTCAATTTTTTTTTTAATTACAGGAAATTAAAATACAAACTCCAAGGAGAAAAAAAAAGGAGATTTTTTTTTTCCTAAGAACAGAACCAAACTAAATAAAAACATTAAAAAGATGAATTAAAAAGTCAAAAAGCAGAAACTCGTATTCTTCCCCTCTAGTTCAGCACTGACAAATATAGCAATAGCACTTAGACTTATATACCGCAGGGGCAGGGGCAGTCAGCAATTTAACTACCATTTCGCCCGAACTGGCCCGAACCGGCTGAATCCCGCCAAATATCAGTTGCAGAAGAATAACAGTAGAAGAGAGATACACCTCAAATCTGCCTCGTGAGGACCCAAAAACTTTGGTTTGACCACTGTAAGGAATAAGATGGTGTTTGGCTTAATCCAGACTAGCTATTCGGATGTGAAAAGTATATATATACACACAACGGTAATCCCAAAGGTGTTTTTTCAAAAAGCAACTGGACTTTGTTTTTCCTTGAAGACATTTCACTTCTCATCCAAGAACTTCCTCAGTTCTAACTGGATTCAAAAGCACCTTTGGGACAACCATGACCTGGATGACTGAGAATCTCCATAGACACATGACGGTAACTTAATGTTCTGACCTAGGCTTCCTGATATGGTAAAAAGGACACAATTAGTCCAAAAAAACCCCTCCTTTTTTATTCTAATGGCTGTGAATTCCTTTCATTCACAGCACATGCTGAATCACCAAGAGTTTATAAATAGTCCAACAGAAGTCTGCCACAGTCCTTCGGACAAGGCTGGTAAACACCCACCTTTATCTTCTTTGACACGCTGCCAAAGACCTAATTGGCAATTATCTTGGTGAGGCCACACCGAAACACAGAGACAAAAACGGAGCTTCAAAATACAAACCAACACCATCCACAACGTTGCTTCCTGCAAAGGCCCATGTGCCTTTGCTCTTCTTATATGTCTTATGGGTGCGGCCAATCATCTCCAGGCCTTACTCCCTAGTCGTCCCTTTTGTTTTAACTGCTCTTGCCTCCTGGCAGCTCTGCACATGCGCGCACTAGGAACAGGCTCCTCCTGTTCCTCTGCCTCTCTGATGTCCAACTCGGAGGCTCCAGAGTCTATGCATCACTCCCAGATGGCTCTGGCCCCATCTCTGCCTCTGACGCAGAGCCCTCATCTGAGCCTTCCCCAGACTCCAGGACTGGCCCATGTTCCTCCCCAGCCTCCTCACTGTCCGACTCCACTGCCAGCTCCATAGGCTGCTGGCGGACCACAACACTTAACTTCACCCCATGAATTACAGATATCAAGAACAGAATGCAGATTCGGTTGAAAAAAATATATATATTACTTCTGTTTTGCAAGGTGAGAACAGAAGGCACTTTCATTAAGGATGCATTGCCTTTATTTATTTATTTTTTTAAATTAAACCTGCTCAGACTTTTATTCATGTGGTGTGTTTAGTGAGGCTGATTTATTTTGCAAATTCCCTCGGCTAAGCTAAGGGCAGGCGCTTCTGATTGTCACAGGATGGCATAGAGCTCAGGGCAAAAGCAATGGCCCCCATTGCTTTCTTGCATCATATTCCCCTCCAGAATTCAACTCTTAATTAGTCCTTCAAGACCAATCGGCGCTCTGCCGTAAACCCCGAGTAAGCAATTAGGGATGCTGGGAATAATGTGCAGTGTCTTCCCCTCTTTTAAGAGACACGAAGTTGTAGAGTCAAGCATGTCCGGGTTGCAGATAAAAACCACCTTCCTGCCCCGAACAGCGATTTAGAAAACTTACACGGGCAAGTGGGAAGCTACTCCAGAGTGCAAAAAAAAACACAACAACCAGCTGGAAACGTTGTTAGTTTAAAGATGCCGTTCGGGTTCAGATGATAACAAGGGAGTACTGCCAGCTTAACAAAATACCCTGGGGTGGGTAATACATGAGAAGCTAAGGAGCCTCCTAATGACAAATCAGCTTGCAATTTCAGATACGGCAAAACACAAGACGCGTTTAGAGATTGGAGCGCAGAAAAGAAAGAGAGATTGTACATGTTTGTGGGACGGTGACAAAACAGTACCCCACCCCCCTGCAATTTACACAGGTGTGGAAAACAGGGTTCCCACGATTCAGTTTTGAAAGCTTTCTCTACAGTGAGTTTAGCTATCTAAATTTTCAATCCTGATCATAGCGGTATAAACACAAAGGCCATCTTATCTTCAGCACCACGGACAGCAGTGAAGTAAGTTGAAGGATAAAGGCTGCCTTTTCTGGTTCAGGATTGTGACTCTTGGGTGACTCATAATGTTTTCATCCGCACATCCCAGACACTCGGCTGTGACCTGAATGTTAAGATGTGCAGGAGAAGTAGACAACCTCTTTTTGTCACAAATGCATTCGCTCCTCCGGCTGTTCCAGCAACAACCGATGGGCAAAGTGTTACTTCTGTCTGCACCTGCACAAAACAGGCTGCAAGTCACAGAGAATGAGAAATGTCACCTCTGTCTCTCTATCTATCTCTGTCTCGCTATCTATCTCTGTCTCGCTTTCTCTGTCTTTCTTTCTCTGTCTTTCTCTGTCTCTTTCTCTCTGCCTCTTTCTTTCACTCTTTCTCCTCTTTTTCTTTCCTCTCTGCCTCTCTCTTTCTCTTTCTTTCTCTCTCTGCCTCTCTCTCTCTCTCTCTTCTCTTTTTGTCTCTCTCTTTCTCTCTCTCTTTTTCTCTCTCTGCCTCTTTCTTTCCCTCTCATTCTCTATCTCTTCTCTTTCTTTCTCTCTCTCTGCCTTTCTTTCCCTGTCTTTCTTTCTTTCTCTCTCTGCCTCTTTCTTTCTCTCTTTCTGCTCTTTCTTTCTCTTCTCTTTCTCAATCTCTGCCTCTCTCTGTCTCTTTTTCTCTGCCTTTCTCTCTTTCTCTCTCTTTCTCTCTCTCTCTTTTCTTTCACTGTCTCTTTCTCTCTCTCTCTGCCTCTTTCTTTCCCTCTCATTCTCTATCTCTTCTCTTTCTTTCTCTCTCTCTGCCTTTCTTTCTCTGTCTTTCTTTCTTTCTCTCTCTCTTCCTCTTTCTTTCTCTCTTTCTGCTCTTTCTTTCTCTTCTCTCTTTCTCAATCTCTGCCTCTCTCTGTCTCTTTTTCTCTGCCTTTCTCTCTCTCTCTCTCTCTCTTCTCTTTCACTGTCTCTTTCTCTCTCTCTCTGTCTCTCTGTGTGTGCTTCTGTCTCTCTGCCTCTCTCTCTCTCTCCACCTGTCTCTCACACACAACAAGAGAAAGAGAGAGGGAGAGGGAGGGAGGGAAGGAGGGGGAGGGAGGTCAACCAGTGAAGTTACAAATACATCAATGGGGCACTTGAGTGTGTAGGGAGAGAGAGAGGATACCATCATTCTTTCAATTAATTTCAGGGTAAGATGAAAGACTGGATTCGAATTCAAAACTCAAGGAAAGGAGGGAGGGGAAGAGGAAAAAGATGGGCAAACAAACTATCCTTTTGAGTTTTGGGAGAAGGTGTGGTGTTCTTAAGGCCAATGCTGAGCCAGAGGATCAGAACAGGAATCAATGTTATTAAATAACATCAACCACACTCTTGTCTTATATGTTTGGTAGAGTATCCGTTGGTCCATTTTCACTTTTATTGCCACTACTTAACAACCTCGGGATTCTCAAGTCAGATCTGAGAAATTATTTCAGATTCATTAATCTCAGCCCCACATATTGCTATTTCCCAGAAAGCTTGAAGAGCACAAAGAGATGTTTCCACTACGATGAGAGGCCTCCGGCAGTTTTTTTCTAAGATGCTGCAATGCCACGGAGTAAAAAGTATACTTTTTACTGAGTATCTTTCAGCTGTCCTGATGTTCTCAAGAAAAGAGAGAACATGTGAGCATGGGTACACATTTGTGTGACGAGCACGAAGTTGCAAGGAACTTGAGAGAAACAGGAAAAGAAACAAATATGGTATATGTGTCAAAAAGAGAAAGACAGAACTTGTAAGCCAGGAGGAACCTGATAATTAGATCACATGTAATTCTTTCCAAGAAAGAGATAACCAGATGCAAACCACTACATGGCTCTTGGTAAGACTGTTAAAAAGTTGAGCAGCATCTGGAAAAAAGCACGTTGTCTTTGCTCCTCACTTCCTTAGTTCTTCTCTCATCAAAATTTCCCACCATCTCTGTTTTCCTAACTGTCTGCTCTCTATTTCACAGAGATACATGGAGGAGGAGGAGGGGGGGGAGGAGTGGAGGAGGAAGGGGAGGAGTGGAGGAGGAAGGGGAGGAGTGGAGTAGGAAGAGAGGAGGAGGAGGAGGAGGAGGAGGAAGAGAGGAGGAGGAGGAGGAAGAGGAGAAGAGGCAGAGTGGAGGAGGAGGAGAGGGGGAGGGGAGGAGGGGAGGAGGAGGAGAGGAAGAGAAGGAGAAAAAGAGGAGGAGGAGGAGGAGGAGGAGGAGAAGAAGACGAAAAGGAAGACGACTGAACATATGACTGTGGCACCCTTGCAGTTTGCCTGCTTTCTTGCAAATTTTCAACACCCAACTAGATAATATCTAGTAAACAGAGACCAAACCACACTCCCTTCTAGCACTGATGATGCTACCTAGTTAGGTAATGAAATGTCTGCAAGAAAACATCCAAACTCAAGGACCTCACAGTTCAACCCTGAGCTACATACATTCTCTTCTCAAGGAGCCAAAGGCTGTTGTAATGGTGCAACTAAAGTAGTAATTAAGATATTCTGTTGCCATGAGTGATAAAGACTATTTCAATTAGTAATAACACATTTCCTCCTAAGTTGTTTATCTGTTATGGTCAATCCCGCAAGCAGATCACTGTACACCTTTCCTTACAGCACACAAAAAAAGTTAAGTGCAGGAAATTTCTCGGAAATGCCCTAAATATTTGTTTCCGTTTCTCTGGTTTTCCACATAGTAAGCAAACAAAGGCACCCACCCACCCAGACCACTGAAAATGTATCTGTGCAAGACAAATCACTTACTATCACATTTTGCCTTGTCTTATTGGGTTTTGAGATATTTAATTAGGTTGGGCATCCAGAAAATTCATGTGGTTTGACAATACGAATATCCCATGAGCTATTTGGGATAGCTGGGAGGGTGGAATCGCGACCTGTCCATCAAAATAGAAGCATCGGCCCTTTTCTGCAAACAACTGAGCTGATTTTGCATCCCAGAAATACACAACCACACTCTGTACCTCAGACAGTGAAGGATATTCACGAATTCTCAAGCAGAACTGAACACAAATACTGATATTTGGATCGCGCAAATTCTTTCGGAAGGTGAGACTCGGAATATGGGAGACAGTCTCCAAACCTCCGTTTTCTTAATCACTTACATCCCAGCTGTGCAACGATAAATTCTTCTATCAATTATTAAGTTTCCAACTTATCGCCCACTCTGTGTTGTGGGAAGAGATTTGTATCCTTAATCCATGCTTCTCCTAGCTCAGGGGTCGGCAACCTGTGGCTCGGGAGCTGCATGTGGCTCTTTCATCCCTCTGCTGCAGCTCCCTGTCGTCGGTCGGCTACACAATTGATAGGGCTTTCGGTTAGGATCAATAGAGGAAAAAGGATGCCATGCTAGGAGGAGACTCTATGGTAGGGGAAACCAGACTTCCACTCGGCTCCAGAATTGAACGGCGGGCTTCTGGTTAGGACCGTTGTGGCTCTTTGAGTGTTTAAAGTTGCCGACCCCTGTCCTAGCTCACAAAACATGCACTCACACAATTTCATGATGTGTGAGTGAAAACACACCGCCTTGCTAGCTGTCCATCACATATCCAATGCTCTACTGTTATAAATTCTGTATTTTCCATCCAACAGCATTTCAGATTGTCACATTGTACACAGCCCCTCTTTGGGGATCATTAAAGCAGCCGTGTCTTTGATTAGCCTTGTCCAGCTATTTCAGAAGCTACGTCTTGGCTACCTCTGTAACCGAAGCCACTTTGCTGGGGGAGACATAGGGAGGGAAGAGTACAGATAATCCTCGACTTACAGCCAGAATTGAGACCAAAATTCACATCACTAAGTGAGAAATTTGTTGATTTTGCCCCAATTTATCGCCTTTCTTGCCACCATTGTTAAGTGAATCACTACAATGGTAGCAACCCGGTTGTTAAGTGAATCTGCCTTCCCTATTGACTTTGTCAGAAGGTTGCAAAAGAGGATCACATGACCCTGAGACCCTGCAACCATCATAAATATGAATCAGTTGTCGAGCGTCTGGATTTTGATGACGTGACCATGGGGATAGGTACAACGGTCGTAAGTGTGGAAAACGGTCAGAAGTTACTTTTTTCAGTGCCGTTGTAACCTTGGTTACTAAACGGACTGTTGTAAATCGAGGACTTCCTGTAATCTGGCTGGGCACACCCACAATTTGGCTAGACTTCTGAAGCCGCTTCACGCATCCAAAGACGCGGCTGCTTTGATCCTTCAGAAATGCTTTGGACATGCTCTTCCCAGGTTTTAACCTCTGCACGTCTGAAGAACTGGCACAGCTTTAATAGATACAAATGTATGAAACATTTTTAACTAGATTGGAAGATGAAAGGAAGAATAAAGTGCAATTATGCATCCATTTCGGAATCAAGATAAGAAAAGGTGAGGTTCTACTTACTATCAAGGCGGTGGATCTGTTACTCAGGAGCTTCTCAATGTCTTGAGCTGCACTTTCCACTAACTGCCGCGCATTGTTGGCTTCCACTGTGTATAAATTTTTGTTCCTCTGATAGATCTGAAGGAGGAAACGAAATAAGACACCATAATCATCATCATCATCATCATCATCATCATCATCATTTTAGAGAATGAGAAACTCAAGATCTTGTGGGACTTCAGGATTCAGACTGACAGGCACTTGGTCCACAACACACCTGACATAACAATAGTTGAAAAGAAAAAAGGATGGTTCATTGACATTGCAATACCTGGTGATGCACGGATTGAAGATAAGCAGCAAGAAAAAATCACAAAGTACCGGGACTTGCAAATTGAAGTTGAGCGACTGTGGAAAAAGAAATTGTGTGTTGTCCCGATTGTAATTGGAGCCCTTGGAGCAATACCCAAAGGGCTACCCCACTATTTAGAAATTCTAAATTTGCCGGACTTGAACATTTTGACTCTACAAAAAACCACCTTACTCGGAAAAGCTTACATCCTCCGACGATACCTTAACAGTTCCTAGGTCCTTGGTTAGGACTCGAGCTGCTGAGCTATTAACCAGCCTCAAAGGCTGTGAATCTCACCAAAGATTAACCAATAATAATAATAAGAATAATAATAATAATAATAATAATAATAACAACAACAACAACAACAACAACAACAACACATGCCAGATATCACAGTTGTCGAAAACCAAAACATACAATTTATCAACATTGTGGTACCAGGAGATGCCAGAATCGAAGAAAAAGAATTAGAAAAAAATCATGAAATATCGCGACCTGGCCATCGAAACTACATGGCTATGGATGAAACATGTTAACAGTGATGCCCATTGTCATCGGGGCACTTGGTACCATGTTCAAGAATTTTATAAGATACATCAACAAATTGCAGCTTCCTGCAATAACACCAGCGGAACTGCAAAAAAGCTGCACTACTTGTAACATCGTACATCTTAAGAAGGTACTTGGTTGATAACTAGGACGCTGGCAGCAACCCGTATCAACCATTAGCACCAGTCAATGGTATTTGTGATGCATTTTTGAATGTCCAGTTGACTGAATTTCATTTTTAATGAATAAAGTATATAAAGGAGGAGGAGGAGGAAGAGAAGAGGAGGAAGAGGAAGAGGAAGAAGAAGAGGAAGAAGTAGGGAGGAGGAAGAGGAGGAAGAGGAGGAGAAGGTACTTGGTTGATTCCTAGGACTCTGGCAGCAACTGGTATCAACCATTATCACCAGTCAATGGTATTTGTGACACATTTTTGAATGTTCAGTTGACTTGAGTTTCATGTTTAATGAATAAAAGAGATAACAATAATAATAAATCCACAGAAAAGGTAGACTAAGGCAGTGTTTCTCAACCTTGGCAATTGCTAACCAAGACAGCTGATAAGGGAGTTTCACCCCGTTTTACAACCTTTCCTGCCACGGTTGTTAAGCGAATCACTGCTGTTTTTAAGTTAGCCACACGGTTGTTAAGTGAATCCTGCATTCCCCCTTGACTTTGCTTCTCAGACAGTCGGCAAAGGGACACTGCAAACCGTCATAAATATGAGTCAGTTACCAAGCGTCTGCATTTCGATTATGTGACCCTGTGAATGGTCGTAAGTGTGAAAAAGTCGTAAGTCACTGTTTTCAGTGCTGTTGTAACGTCGCACGGTCTCTAAACAAATGGTTGTAATTTGAGGACTAACTGTATTCATAGATTGAAGCACGCCTTATAATTATTTGGCCCAGCATCTTTGCTCATGGGTTGAGGCCACTCAACAATCAAAAGTCTGGGGAAGGTCGTATCTCAAAGAATAAATCCATCTTTTATTATAGTCACAGACCAGAGTTCCTTCCTATTTCCTCGTAGGCTCCTTCTGCAAATTCGAGGCCTTGGAAAATCAGAATTTTAAATCTCAGAGACGAGAGGGCTCTAACTCTTGCCGAATTACAGTTCTCAGCACTTCCGAGTGGCATTCCTGCCACTGAGGAATCTCATGTTGTAATTAGCCAAACCCTTTCTATTTTAAAGAACACAACATGTACCCATGTACAGAGATGGATTCCTGCATCTTCATGGCAACCAAAAATGATGGGGCCTTTAGAAAAGTAATCAGGAGGGGAAAAAATATGCTTAGATTTAGATTTCTGGATCGTACCCTTTGCGTAATATTTTCTAAAGCAGAATTCTTGATTGGGGCTTAGTCTATAAACAGACTCTGTTGAAACGGTGTTGCAGTTAGAGTCACTGAGCTTGCTGGCTGGAAAGCCGACAGCCCGGGTTCGAGACCTGAGTGCTGCATGATGGGGTGAGCTCTCGTTCCTTGCTCCAGCTCCTTCTCACCTAGCAGTTCAAAAGCATGCAAATGGAATGGCTGCAGGATTTGGGGTTGGCTAATCTAGAGAAAAGAAGAATTAGCGGTGACATGATAGCAGTATTCCAGTATTTGAGGGGCCGCCACAAAGAGGAGGAGGAGGGGGAGTCAAATTATTCTCCAAAGCACCTGAGGGCATGGATGGAAACTAATCAAGGAGAGAAGCAACCTGGAATTAAGGAGAAACTTCCTAACAGTGAGGACAATTAACCAGTGGAACTGCTTGCCACCAGAAATTGTGGGTGCTCCATCACTGGAGGCTTTTAAGAAGAGATTGGACAACCATTTGCCTGAAATGGTATAGGGTTTCCTGCCTAAGCAGGGGGTTGGACTAGAAGACCTCCAAGGTTCTGTTCTATTCTATTCTATTCTATTCTGTTCTGTTCTGTTCCTTATTCTATCCTATCCTGCCTGCCCTACCCTACCCTACCCTACCCTACCCTACCTACTCTACTCTACTCTACTCTACTCTACTCTACTCTACTCTACTCTATTCTATTCTATTCTATTCAAATGGGAGTAGATCAATAGGTACCACTTCAGTGGGAAGATAGTAGCATTCCGTGCACCACGGAAAAGGTCTTCGGATAACGCTGGTTCCCTCAGCCAAGAAAGAAGAGATAAGCATTCTGCCCTAGAGTCAGATCCAACTGGACAGGGAAACAGTTATTGTTATGCTATGAACAAGAATCTCTTTGCTAGAGATTCTGATCTTTCGTTGAGCAAGGCTGACATGAAGGGACAACATTCCCAGGACCCATTGAGGCCGCAAATTAGTTAAGAGAAAAATGCATTGTCTCCCGGAGAAAGGTCTAAAGAAACAGGAAACCATCAGATCAAATGCAATGAATAAGGAGGTTTATTACCGACGAAACCCAGATCTATAACAACAGCTTAAGGCAAAGCGAACAAGCAAGAAAAATGCATTGATGAAGTCAACAGATGGCCTGAGCTTCTCCAGACATTACGCTTCTGTTAAGAAGGTGTCACATTGTCTTAAGAGAAGCCAGCCCAGGCAGCGCACAAACAGAGACAGGTCAGGACTAATTCGTTGGACAACTTCCAATGCTTCTGGCATTACACATTTCACAAAGAAAAAAAAATGGCTTGATTTGGCAACCATCAATACATCCCAATCCCAGCACAGCTTAAATGTTTTATGATGGCTTTGTATTTTCGGGACATTAAATGGTTCTGTTCATCAATCCACAATTTCTGGAGGCAATCCGTGTGGGTAGTAAGTTTGTTTACAAAATGTTATAACAGACTAACTGAGTTGGAAGGGAGCTTGGAGGTCTTCTAGTCCAACTTCTTATTCAAGTAGGAAACACCTGTACCATTTCAGAGAAATGTCTATCTAATCTCTTCTTAAAAAGCCTCCAGTGATGGACCACAGTTAAAGGCCTTGTTTTCTTCCATTAACAGAATAACAGAGTTGGAAGGGACCTTGGAGGTCTTCTAGTCCAACCCCCTGAAGGAGATCCTACCTTATCAGAAATACGTAATTAAAGACCTTGTTTTCTTCAGTTAATAGAATAACAGAGTGGGAAAGATCCTTGGAGATCTTCTAGTCCCATGGTGGCAAAGCTATGGCCCGAACACGGAGCCATATCTGTGGGAACGCAACATTGCTGTAGCTCAGCTCCAACACCAGCATTTGGGAATTCCGGGCCCACCAGAAGTCAGGAAACAGACTGTTTCTGGCCTCCAGAGCGCCTCCAGGCGGTGGGGAAGGCCATTTTTTGCCCTCCCCAGGCTCCTAGAAAGCCTCTGGAGCCTGGGGAGGGCAAAAAAACAGGCCTTTCGGTCCCACCAGAAGTCAGGAAATGGGCGATTCCTCCTCCCCACCCTCCCCCATGTTTTTGGCATGCGACGGCAAACAGGTTAGCCATCACTGTTCTAGTCCAACCTTCTGCATAAGCAGGAAACCCTACACCGTTTCAGGCAAATGGCTGTCCAAACTCTTCTTTAAAGCTTCCAGTGATGGAGCATCCACAACTTCTGAAGGAAAGATGTCCATTGACTGTCAGGAAATGTCTCGCCTCCAGAAGTTGTAGATAGTTAGGATATGGTTTGAGCCTAACAAGTTGTCCAGGCAATATAAGTGTACTGTAACTTAAATCTGTAAATGTATTATGTGACTTTAATGCTGAGTCATGCTGCAATTAGGTAATGACTGGTTGTGAGAGTATTTAAGCAAGGTATTGTAACGTATTCAGTTTGATGATGAAGCTGATATGATATGCTACCAGAGTATGATAAGCTACTATTGAGAGGAGTTGCTATCTGCTAATCATCGTTGGATGGATCTGTTACCATCGTGGTTTGTGAACCAGAGTGAGTTTGTCATTCTAACCAACTACTGTTTGTTGGGTAAGAAGATTCTGTAACTACTGGACTGATTTAACTGGCAAAGACTTGGAATTTGTTTAAAGACTATGAGATTGTTTTTCTACTATAAAGTAAGCTTTTGATAAACCAGTTTGCACATCTCTTATTCATTGCTCTCAGCAATGTTTCCTTGTGCAGTTACTCTGCTGGTTGGTAACACAACAACAATATCCTTAACATTGGTTATGGGCCCAGAGACAACCAGAACTAACTAGGATTGTTAAAAGCTAAACTGAGAGTCAATGTGAATAGTACAAACTGTGTTTGTGATAAACAATCCAAGTGAAGATGGCACTAGAACAAGCAGCAAATTTTTCCATGATAACCCGGCTGGATGGAACAAACTATGTATCCTGGTCTACTCTGCTGGTTGGTAACACAACACCAATATCCTTAACATAGATGCTCCAACATTGGAGGGTTTTAAGAAGAGTTGGACACAAAAACCTTTTTTCTCCACTTATGCCATCACCCTGCTAAACACATAACACCCACAGCACTGTCTTATGCCTAAGGATATCTGATGATTTAGTAGGACTATATTACTATTAGCCTTCTCAAAGGTTCCTTTTTCAAGAGGCAACTGGACTTTCTGGTTTTTCTTTGAAGACGGTTCGCTTCTCATTCAAGAAGCTTCTTCAGCTCTGACTGGATGGTGGGGAATGGAAGGATTTACACTCCTTGCAGATAGATGGTCATTTGCATCCTTTTAGAGAGTCATCAAGGCCATTTGGGGGTTTCTCTGTGCTGTGTCCTCAGGGTCACCCAAGTGGTGCAAAGAAGGCTCCATACTTTTGGTATATTTTGGACTCAATCATGGTCGTAAGTCGAGGACTACCTGCATTTTTGTCCCTAATGTGTATGATTTGTTTATGTTGCCTACAATATCATAGATTATGTGTGATATATGCAATAATGTATATATTTTATTTTTGTTTATTTATTCAATTTATTTGCCATCCATCTCAACCTCAAAGCGACGGCAATATATTTGATTTTTGATATATATAACAAATTGGTTTCTTCGGTGCTAGAGGGCAGATCTAAATGAGCTGATGGGGTTTTAGTTTTTAACCAAGTTTTTC
>JAKOOJ010000041.1:3730538-3754100 GCA_022577455.1 Arizona elegans | reverse complement strand
TCCTTTGGATACTGGCTGTGCAATTCTGATAAATAGGATTCCCAGGTCCTATTTTGAGCACCTCGGTTACTCTAACACAGATTTAACAAAACGTGACAAAATACCCTGTGGAAAAATTAATTGATAGCGATGTCCTATGCTGTCAACGCTCCACCGTAAATTTATACGGAGATGCTAAAAATTTTTTTAAAAAACACTTTTGAATAACTCTTGTCTAGCCAGGGCCTTTATTGAGCATGAACGTTTAATTATTTGTGCATTGTAGACAGCGCCCATTTGCTAATTAGATCACAAAAACACCGCAGTTGACGAGGTGTACTTAATGGTCAGTTAACGAGCCACTCAGAGCAACAAGGAACACATACATACAGTGAGAACATGCCAAATGCACACCGAAGGACTTAGACCTATTTGGGCAGGAGAAGGAGAAAAAAGCTTGACTGAAGCTACACAAAATGGCCAAATACAATATTTTATGCAAAGAAGGACTAGCAGAGACATGGTGTATAATGAAAATAAGGACTAGGGATGATACGATAGTAGTCTTCCAGTATTTGAGGAGTTGCCACAAAAAAGAGAGGGTCAACCTATTCTCCAAAGCACCTGAAGGCAGGAGAAGAAGCAATGGATGGAAACTACTCAAGGAGAGAAGCAACCTAGAACTAAGGAGAAATTTCCTGAATGTTAGAACAATTAACCAGTGGAACAACTTGCCTCCAGAAGTTGTGAATGCTCCATCCCTGGAGGTTTTGAAGAAGAGATTGGGCAGTCATTTGTCTGACATGGTCTAGGCTTTCCTGCCTGAGCAGGGGGTTGGACTAGAAGACCTCCAAGGTCCCTTCCAACTCTGTTATTCTGTTATATTTCCCATTTAAAGAAGAGATTCTATGGATATTCTAGTGTCATCCAGGTCAGGGTGTAAATTCATTTGTAAATTCTTCTCTTGTGTAGTCCTCACAATCTGTTCACCAAGGAGGTACCTCTGGACCTAAATATTCTCCCAGCATCTCAGAAAGCAGTGAGACCAAGATTTTCCACCAGAGTTTCATCATTAACTGAAGTTATTATTTTGATTTGAATGGTTTTAATGGAATCTTCTCTGTGTGTGTGTGTTTGATGCTCTGTAATTTGCATTTTTAATTGCTCTAAGCCATTTTGACTGTGGTGTAAACTGCCCAGCATGATATAAATCTAATAAATCAATAACTATCCGTAGCTTTCCAATCTACTGTAACTCATCTGACATCACCCAAAGGAATTGTAGAGCGCCATAATTGCACAACTGTGCAAGCTGATGAGATTTTGGAAGCAGGATCCTAAATTACACCTAATGTATAGCCCCCACTTCCATTCTTTGCAAGCTCTTGGGATGAAGAATGTGTCTCCTGTTAAGATTTTAGGGTTCCCTTTGTTATACCCAACAAGATACCAACATAACTGTGTATTGATATATTACCTGCTCCAACACAGACATTTTGAATTCCAGTGAATCAGGTTATGATGTCGTCTCAAATAAATTGCATTTCCAAACAAATAGTCTTTGAAATAATCTTTCATTTATTGAGCACAACAATCTGTCCCCGAGTCCATTGTAGTCAGCACTGACCTTCTGACCCCAAACCCTCCCTTTCCATTCCCCAATTCTCTGCGTCTCATTGGCCATCTTCCAAGTCACTCTCCCAATCTCTACTACTTCAGCTCACAGGAATGTCCCCTCTCCCATCTCATCTCCTAGGGGACGATATCTTCAGGGAAAATCTTCCTTATGTCAGCACTGGAGTGAATATAGCTTGGAGTGCTGACACTATAATCTTCCAAAAATGCAGATACTCCTTGATTTACAACCACAATTGAGCCCGAATGTTCAGTTGCTAAGCGAGACTGTTGTTAAGTGAGTTTTACCCCATTGCACCACCGTCCTTGCCACAGTTGCTAACTGAATCACTTCAGCTGTGAAGTTAGGAATGCAGTCGTTCAGCGAATCTGCCTTTTGCACTCTTTTTGCTGGTCAGGAGGTCACAAAAAGAAGATCACATGACACACACACATCCAGGACACTGCGACCGTCATAAATATGAGCCAGTTGCCAAGCGTCCAAATTTTAATCATGTGAGCACGGGGATGCTGCAATGGACGTAAGCGTGTGAAAGCTGGTCGTAAGACACTTTTTTCAGTGTCGTCGTAACTTCGAACAGTTCCAGAACAAATGGTCGTAAGTGAAGGACTACCCATAAGACGTTTCTAAAATTATATGCACAAGGACTAGTGAACAATCCCTCAAAAAAAGAGAGTTATCCAAGCCTTGTTCTATTTAAGAGGAATGTATTAGCCAGACATTTAACAGAATAACAGAGTTGGAAGGAACCTTGGAGGTCTTCTAGTCCAGCCCTCTACTCAAGCAGGAGACCCTATACCAGTGATGGCTAATCTTTTTGCCATCGTGTGCCAAAAGCGGGGGGAACGCCGGGGGGGTCACATGCATGCGCCCCTGCACCCATAATCATGTGTCCCACCCTGCCGTGCATGTGCATGCGACCCCCCCACACACACTCCCCCCACATTTGGCAGGCGATGGTACGGTAGGCCCAATAGGCCCGTTTTTTCGCCCTCCCAAAGTTCCAGAGGCTTTCTAGGAGCCTGGGGAGGGTGAAAACAGCCTTCCTCATCCCCCCGGAGGCCCTCTGGAGGCCGGAAACAGCCCATTTGCTCACTTCCGTGTGACTGGAAGGCCCGTTTTTCAGCCTCCCCGGGCTCCTAGAAAGCCTCTGGATCCAATGGGCCCGGAAGGCCTGAAAATCAGCTGGCCAGGGCATGCATGCACGCTGGAGCTGAGCTCGGGAAACTCTCGCGTGGTCACAAATATGGCAGTGTTTGCCACCTGTGGCATGCATGCCATAGTTTCACCATCATGGCCCTATACCCTTTCAGACAAATGGTTGTCCAATCTCTTCTTCAAAACCTCCAGTGATGAAATACCCACAACTTCTGGAGTAAACCCGTTCTACTGATGAATTGTTCTCACTCTTAGGAAGTTTCTCCTTAGTTCCAGGTTGCTTCTCTCCTTGATGAATTTCCATCTATTGTTTCTTGTCTTGCCTTCTGGTACTTTGGGAAATAAGTTGACCCCCTCTTCTTTGTGGCAGCCCCTCAAATATTGGAACACTTTTATCCTGTCAATCCCAGTTCTTCTATTCACTAGACTACATTTGTCAACAAAGAAGCCATCTCTTCCAGCTTTTGTTCCCTCATACACCCATCTCTTTGTCCGAGTTCCTTTTAGAGACAGCATCTCCCATTTCCTTGACAGGCAGCCTAATGCAAAGAAGCTTGCTGTTGCCAGACACTATTATAAGTCCCTGCCTTTGGCACCTGATTAAATATTAGGGTTTTGTTTTGTTTTTTTAGTCCACCAATAAAACTAGTCTTTGACCAAACAAAGTCTGCAAGACAATAAGTCAATTAATAAATATGCAGCCACTTTTGTCACTGGCCAAGTTCCAGCATTTTAAATCAAGGCCTATGAAAAAGTCACGATCCGAATCGGTGGCATATTAACACCTGCAGTTCACGTTTGCAACCAGGAAAGGATTGAGCCTAGGTACCCGTCATTTCCCACAGCCTGTTCTGACCCAGTTCCCCAAACACGACAAACCCTCTGAAGTTAAATCAATGATTCCTTTATTAGGAGCGCTGGCAGCCCCGGCAAAAAGTTTCTCTCTCACAGCAGGCAAGTCTGTCTAGCAGGGAAGATGAATAGTTGTCTGCCACATCTATTCATCTCCATCCTCTGCCTTTTATCCCCAGAGCTAATGTGGGGCTTCGCTAGCAGTGGTGGCTCTTCCATCCCAAGGACCGGCCCATAGATTTCCACTGTTCTCCTCTCCTCTGCCTTCTGTGCATCTGTTCATCAGGCACTGGACCCAGCTATTTCTCCTCTTCCTCATCAGCCACCTCCAGACCCGGCGGCTGCTGACTCTCCATCTGAGGGCTGACGGACGGCCCAGGCTCTGCCTCTTTCTCTATCTCTCTCTGCCACCTCCATTCCCTCCTCCCCCTCGGAGCTCTCAGGTTGCCTTGATACTAGTCCTGACTCCCACGCCTCTTCCTCTTCCTCCTCCTCCTCTGATTCGGCTGCTGGAGGGGCCAGCATAACAGAGACGAGAAATACAGGAAGGCTTTCAAAATCAGAAATGCCAAGCCATTATCTCCATCCAGGACCAAATGCATTAGAAAATCTGTCCTTGGGACATGTCGGATGGGTTTTTTTTTCCAAAGAGCAACTGCTTTCACATTCACATTCAAGATTTATTTTTAAAACACTGATGTGTCTTTGGGTTTGGAGAGTGTATGGTTGCAAGCACGGGTGAGCAATGAAGGCACACAAAAGCACCAAAACAGGACACTTAAAAGCTAAGAAAGCGGTTTGAAAAATCATCCGGAAACAGCCTGCAAGGACACTGCAACTATCCTAATATGAACCAGTTGCCAAACATCGGAATGTTTTTTTCACGTGACCATGGGGATGCTGCAATGGTCATAAGTGTGAAAAATGGCCATAAATCAGATTTTTTTCAGTGCCATCGTTAACTTGGAACCATCACAAAACGAATGGTTGTAAATTGAGGATCCCCTGTAAGGCTTTTCTCAAATTGTGTGAAGGAACACAACTGTATGAAGCAGCTTAAAAACAGAAAGGTACACAAGGCAAGCCTTCTTCTATTTAAAAAGGAATGTACAGGTAATCCTCGATTTACAACCACAATTTTGAACGGTCGCTAAAAATATGGTTTAGTTGAAAACTACCTGTAAAATCGATCCTCTGTTCTATTTAACAGAAGGACTTTAGTAAAAAAAAAAAAAAAAAGTCATCTGTAGGTAGTCCTCGATTTACAACAGTTCGTTTAGTGACCATTCGAAGTTATAAAGGCACTAAAAAAAGCGACCTAGGTCCGTTTTCTACACTTATGACCATTGCAGCCTCCCTGTGGTCACGTGATCAAAACCCAAATCCTTGGCAAGTGACTCGTATTTATGACGGTTGGCAGTGTCCTGGTGTGGGTGTGGGTGTCACATGATCTCCCTTTGTGACCTTCCCACAAGCAAAGTCAACGAGGAAAACCAGATTCACTTATCGACCAGGTTACTAACTGAGCAACCGCAGTGATTCACTTAACAACTCTGGCAAGAAAGGTCATAAAATGGGGGAAAAACTCACTTAACAAATATCTCGCTTAGCAACATACCTTTTGGGCACAATTGTGGTCAAAAGTTGAGAAATATCTATATTATGCTACCGTGTTTCCCCAAAAATAAGACCTGGTATTATATTAATGTTTGTTCTCAAAACACACATTAGGTCTTATTTTCTAGTTAGGTCTTATTTTTGGGGAAATATGGTACTAAATACATCCACCTGGCTGAAGATCTTAACTGGGACTTATTTTTGGGGTAGGGCTTCTATTAATAACATCCTGAAAAACCATGCTAGGGCTTATTTTCTGGTTGGGTCTTATTTTGGGGGAAATACAGTACTAAACATGTCTGTCTGGCTGATGATCTTAACTGGGGCTTATTTTTAGGGTAGTGCTTATATTGGGTCCTCTTTTGGGGGAAATACGGTACTAAATGAATCCATCTGGCTGACAATCTTAACTAGGCCTTATTTTGGGGATAGGGCTTCTATTAAGAGCATCCTGAAAAATCATGTTAGGGATATTTTCCGGTTGGGTCTTATTTTTGGGGAAATATGGTACTAAACTCCTCCATCTGCTGACAATCTTAACTGGGGCTTATTTTGGGGGTAGGCCTTATATTACGAGTATCCTGAAAAATCATGCTAGGACTTATTTTCCGGTTGAGTCTTATTTTCGGGAAAATACAGTACTTAACTCTTCTGTCTGCTGACGATCTTAACGGGCTTATTTTGGGGTAGAGCTTATATTAAGAACATCCTGAAAAACCATGCTAGGGCTTATTTTTTGGTTGCGTCTTATTTTGGGGGAAGAGCTTATATTAGGGCTTACTTTGGGGAAAATATGGTACTAAATGTATCCATCTAGCTGACGATCTTAACTGGGGCTTAATTTTGGGGTAGGGCTTCTATTAAGAGCATCCTGAAAAATTGTGCCAGGGCTGTTTTTCGGTTGGGTCTTATTTTCCAGGAAATACGGTAGCAGCCGTCCTTGTTAAAGAAAAGCACAGGGAAGTGTCACTTACTTGCATGAGATCATCCACCCCACTTGCTGTTCTCACCAGCCTCACCAGGTCTTCCTGCATCATGTCCACCCACCGTTTTATCCTACAGAAATGGAAGAGAAAGAGAGGAAATCATCAGATCAATGGTGCACAGCTAGGAAGAGCAGAGGGACGCGGGAAACCTGACAGATTATTTTCCATGGGGGGTGCGGGGGAGACTGAGATGGAGGTTGCTTTGATAATGTTGTGAAGCTGCTCTGGTCCCATTTTTCTATCCTGTTCTCCTTCTGCTTGCCCTGCATCTCCTGTAAAAACTTGACAAGTTTGGATGTGAGCAAATCTGCATTTTTAGATTCAGGCAAATATCTTTTCCTAGTAGATTACAGGATCACTGCAGTTAAAGGCAGCAAAATATGGTCTGTCAAGTGTAAGAACGTGGCAGTGAAAAGTCAAAAGAATTTTATTAAAAATGTCCTTCCTTCCTTCCTTCCTTCCTTCTCTCACAGATTTCCTTTCTTTTCTTTTTTCCCTTCTCATTTCCCTTCCTTCTTTTTCCTTTCTTTTTCCTCATTCCTTTTTTTCCATCTCTCCTTCCTTCCTTCTCTCAGATTTCTTTTCTTTTCTTTTTCCTTTTCTCATTTCCCTTCCTTCTCTTTCTTTTCTTTTCCCTCATTCCTTTTTTTCCCTTCCTTCCTTCCTTCCTTTCCTTCCCTCTCACAGCCTTCCTTCCTTCTTTCGTTTCCTTTCCCATTTCCTTCCTTCTTTTTCCTTTCCTTCCTTCCTCCCTCCCTCCCTCCCTTCCTTCCTTCCTTCCTTCCTTCCTTCCTTCCAAACAATAATTTACCAATCCATCACTTCAAGAATGCCCAGGTATTGATCTCAGTTTAAATCAGAAAATAATGCCTCTGTAAATCATGGGCAGAAAGTGATTAATTTATTCTATCTAATAAATAAGCAGCCAGAAAGGCCCAAACCCTACCTCATCCTAATTCAACGGAGGAAATAAAACCATGTTCTTTTCAGGAATGAAGATAAATGTGGCCTGAGTCACTGGTAAAGGAAGAGCAAGCAATTTTTGTGTAACAACAGCATAAATTTTGATTTTCTTCTTATCCATCCTAAAATAGATCTGGGAGCCAAACATTTCAGGTAGTCCTTGACTTACAACTGTTCATTTAGTGAGCCTTGCAGTATCCCTGTGATTTGGATGTTTGGCAACTGATTCATATTTATGACGACGGCAGTGTCCCGGGGTTACGCAAATTTTTTTTTGTAAATTTTGCAAATTTCTGACCAGCGAAGTCAATGGGGAAGCCAGATTCACTTAACAACCATGTCACTAGCTTAACAACGGCAACAATTCACTGAACAATTGTGGCAAAAAAAAATAAATTGTAAAATGGGACAAAGCTCACTTCACCGATGACTCACTTAGCAACATACATGCAGGGCTCAGTTGTGGTCGTAAGTCGAGAACGACTGAGCCTTAATTTGGAAAGTGCAGGAGAAGAGCCAGCTGCGAACAGCTGCCTTAGATGCAAACATGAAGCTCTCCATCCAGGACAGGGGACGGCAACACTCAAAGAGCCACAAAGGTCCTAACTGGTTCCCCCCACCATAGAGTCTTCTCCTAGCACACCATCCTTTTTCCTCTGCCGACCAGAAGTCCAGCTCCCCCACCATAGAGTCTCCTCCTAGCACGGCATCCTTTTTCCTCTGCCGACCAGAAGTCCAGCTCCCCCACCATAGAGTCTCCTCCTAGCACGGCATCCTTTTTCCTCTGCCGACCAGAAGTCCAGCTCCCCCACCATAGAGTCTCCTCCTAGCACGGCATCCTTTTTCCTCTGCCGACCAGAAGTCCAGCTCCCCCACCATAGAGTCTCCTCCTAGCACGGCATCCTTTTTCCTCTACCTGTCCTAACCGAAAGCCCTATCAATTGTGAAGCCGACCAGTAACAGGAAGCCACAGCAGAGAGATGAAAGAGCCACATGCAACTCCAGAGCCGCGGGTTGCCGACACCCTGATCCAGGACATGTTGTTAAGCTCTTCCACAGGAAGACAACAGAAAGATCTCGACTCTGTTTTTTTTGTTTGTTTGTTTGTTTTTGCACGCTTCGGCCTTTTGCTTTGCCATGAAAAGTGTGCATAATTCACAAGTCAAGGACGGGCACAGCTTGACGGAAAAAAAAAAGATAGACTCACCCAGAAAGGAAGAGAGAGATGCACACACAGATACGCACACACACATGGGCGTCAAGATTGCATCTGCAATGATTAGGGGCAAGGGTTTCCCTTGTGTATTATAACACACACACACACACACACACACACACACATTGTAGAGAGAAACAAAAGACTGAATCAGCATTAAAAAATAAGAGGGAGGGAAAAACAAACTGCTTTATAACAAGGGTGGACACCTGACAGTCTCCATCGGCCCCCCCGAAGCCCCTTAACATGCTGCCACGGATCTTCATCCACAAGACAGTTAATCTTCAAAAGTGAAATTTTGGGAGGCATCAAGTACAGTGGTTTAAAGCACCCTGTTAAGACCAGCTGCCTGCAATTACTGCAGGTTCGAATCCCGCCAGGCTCAAGGTTGACTCAGTCTTCCATCCTTTCTAAGGTAGGTAAATTGAGGACCCAGATTGTGGGGACAATAAGCTGACTTTGTATAAATATACAAAAGGATGAAGGCTATTGCTTAACGCATTGTAAGCTGCCCTGAGTCTCTGGAGAAGGGCGGCATATAAATCAATTTTTTTTTAAAAAAAAAAAAAGAGGGTTAAATCAAGGTGGAAATGATGGTACAAGCCAGGGTTAGTATTCACTTACCTTCGCTACCGGTTGGCAAATGGGAGCACACGTGCATCTGTGCATGTGTAGAGTATCAAAAACATGAATAAATGGGATGTGATGATGTCCGGCAGGTGGGTGGAGTCTCCTGCAGTTGCTGCTACCGGTTCTCCCAAACCAGATAGAACAGCCTGAATATCACCACTGGTACACACCAGGGGTGAAATCCAGCAGGTTCTGACAAGTTCTGGAGAACCGGTAGCGGAAAATTTGAGTAGTTCGGAGAACTGGCAAATGCCACCTCTGGCTGGCCCCAGAGTGGGGAGGGAATGGAGATTTTGCAATATCCTTCTCCCAGGAGTGGGGAGGGAATGGTGATTTTGCTGTATCCTTCCCATGGAGTGGGGTGGGAATGGAAATTTTGCAATATCCTTCCCCCAGGAGTGGGGAGGGAATGGTGATTTTGCAATATCTGCCTGGAGACTGATGACGCTACAGAAGGGAGAATTCCCATTGGTCCTCCTTTCTGGACACTCCCAATTCCGAAATTCGAGGAAGCCCCATTCCCGGCTCACAGACCAGCTCTTCTGGTTTGCTGCATTGCTGCACGCACAAAAGGACAGCTAATCATTGCGCACACATCCACGGCAGAAACCCGGAAAAGGAACGGGCAACACCACACATGCCAGGTGACATGGCTCTGCGTGCCATTTCGGGCACCCGTGCCATAGGTTCACCATCACGGATGAAGGCTTATCAGCAAAACAGATCATGGTTTGTTTGTTTTTTCCCCACTGAGGTAGGGAGAACAAGAAGCAACAGATGGAAACTAACCAAGGAGAGAAGCAATCTAGAACTAAGGAGAAATTTCCTGACAGTGAGAACAATCAACCAATGGAACTAATTGCCTCCAGAAGTTGTGGATGCTCTAAAATTGGAAGTTTTTAAGAAGAGATTGGACAACCATTTATCTTAAACGGTATAAAGTTTCCTGCTTCAGCAGGAGGGTCGGAGTAGAAGACCTCCAAGATCCCTTCCAACTCTGTTATTTCTGTTATATTTCCCATTTGAAGAAGATGGCTATCAATATACTAAATAAATTAATATATTGGTCAGCCAATATATTAAAAATAAGTTCCATTTAAAACAGGGCTCAGCGCTTTCATTTCAAGTAGGTCTCCGATTCAAAATCCACATCTCGCCGTTATTTGAATCCTTGCCTTCTATTTTTCCTCATTAAATTAATACACGCACAAAATAATTTGTATCCTGTACTGTCATAAATATGGGAGGCGATAGGCATCATCAGGGAAGGGGTGGGAAAAATGGCTATTTAAGCAAATTGGAAAGAGGCCCGCGATAAAGCAGTTAAATGAAAATTACCTCATATATTTAGGGAAAAAAATTACAAAAATACAGGACTTAATTGAGGCAGGTTTTGCTGCTGGTGCCCAGTTCCTGGAGGTGTTTCATTAAAAGCTCTTAAAACCAGTTATCTACGTGTTGCTAATATGGGGAAAATTAATCAACCGCTAATCTGGCTTTTATTGCTAGGCTCTGAAATCCACTTATGGCGCCTCATATTTAAGCCTCTAGAAATGATGCACGTACAATAATTCTGGGGGCGGCGTTTCAGCGTGTATTACTGTTGTTTCTATTTAAAACAGTCCTTGGCACCCAAAAGTGCCACCCGAAGCCCAAATTCTTCTTTCGCTGCACTTTTATTTTTAGCCACACGGCAAACGTGGCATCCAATTTGGGATTTCAGTCGGGGCTTTCGCAAACTAAAGTAGCATGTGGCAGTGCGGAAACACGAACTGAGCTAGCAGGAGGGGTGTCCGTTGGCTGAACTGAGCATGACACTCCCTTTTATCATTCGAAGTCAGGCTTTTATCGAATGATAAAAGCAAGCATTTCCAGTAGAAAATGCTTTTTCTTCAACCTTGGCAACATTAAGACTTGTGGACGTCAGCTCACAAAATTCCCCAGCCAGCAGGACAGCAGTGTTCCAATTTTTGAGGGGCTGCCCCAAAGAAGAGGGAGTCAACCCAGGGGTGAAATCTACTTACTTTCCCAACTGGAAGTGCATGTGCCACGCTTCACTTACGCGCTTGGACAAACAGGTTACTTCCTGGTTAAAACCAGGAAGTAACAACGACTGGGCGGGTGGGCGGAGCCTCACACTGCCATCGCTACCACCGGCCAAACCGGGCCGAACCAGGACGAACCGGGAGCATTTCACCACTGGGTGAACCTATTTTCCAAAGCACCTTAAGGCAGGACAAGAAGCAATGGGTGGAAACTAATCAAGGAGAGAAGCAACCTGGAACTAAGGAGAAATTTCCTGACAGTGAGAATAATTAATCAGTGGAACACCTTGCCACCAGAAGTTGTAAATGCTCCAACAATGGAAGTTTTTAAGAAGAGATTGGGCAACAATTTATCTGAAATGATATAAGGCCGTGATGATGAACCTTTGGCATGTGTGCCACAGGTGGCAGGCAGCGCCCTCTCTGTGGGCACATGAGCCATCGCCCCTCCTACTTGCCAGCTGGTTGTCAGGTCTCTGCTGGGGGCGGAGCGAATGCTGGGGGTACGCACACATGCACGGGGGGCAAGGCACATACGTGGGGGCCAACATGCTGCTTGACCGCTCGCCAAGACCAACTCGCTCTGGGACAATTTAGCCATTTTATTTAATCATTTCAAATAAATAAAAAAACGAGTTTAATGTTTGCCATTCACTTTTCATTCTGTCCCTCCTTTTGCATCCTTTCCTTAGTGATTCTATTCCACCATTTCTTTGATATTTGTATAACTCCTGTCCCGCGATGAGTTGGTCCTAGCGAGTTGGCCACGGTGAGTTGGCCGCAACGAATTGTCGTAGATCCGTGGGAGTTACCTTCAACCTGTTAATATCTGGAAAATTAGCCACACCGTGCCAATTTCTCAAAATCCAGAGACGAAATGCAATGGCGGAATAAATCTCATTTGATAGGATTTAATGAAATAACATCACCTTTTTGCATAGGAACGTTATGCCTGATAGATTATTATCAGCTAATTTAAGTGAATTTTCTTCAAAACTAATAAGCATTTCATTTTAGATTTGGGGTGGGGGAAGGGAGAAATGAATGAATGAATGAATGAATGAATGAATGAATGAATGAATGATTCATATATTTTATTTAGAGTTTATATATTTGATATACCGTATTTTTTGGACTATAGGATACACTTTTTTCCCCAAAAACTGTGGGTGGAAATGTCTGTGCATCTTATAGACCGAATATGACCCTGTTTTTGACCTCCCGAACTGCCCCCCTTCCCGCTCGCGTGTCCCATTGTCGCCAAAAATGGGCCCAGACAGCGCTGGCTCTTTGGCTTTGAAACAGAGATGAGCACCGCCCCCTAGAATCGGGAACGACTAGTACATAAGTGCGAGGGGAATCTTTACCTATACAAAGAAACTTCCTTCCTCTAATAATCCAGTTTCTTTTTCCATATCACAAATGCAAATGATCTCTTCGGTGTACCCTAAACAGCTACGCCGAGGCAGTAATTGTAGCTCAGAGTTGAACAGTAGAGTAAGCACCGGAATTTCAAATACTTTAAACAGCAGAGTAAGCACTTGGATTGCAAATACTTTAAGGGGTGTCCACCATCTTGAATGTTTGGGGATCTCCATGGATGCCCCTGGCCATGAGTGCACCTCCGGTGCTCCAAAAGACCCTTTCCTGTGGGGTCCCTGCTGCTCTCAGAGATTAGTTGTTTTCCTTGCAGATGTTTCTGCCCTGATGATGTTACCTAGCTGGGTAACGAAACGTCGGGAAGAAAAACACCAAGCTCAGAGAGCATCAATGACGCCACAAGTTCAATCTTGAGCCACAAATATTTTCTATTACTGGGTAGAGATTTATCTCCAAATTCAAAAGCACTGCTCAGAACACATTGCTGTACATGAGATTTTAGTTGTTGGGGTTTTTACATTTGGATGTTTCTAGTTCTATTTATTGTTATATGTTTTTATTCTGTGAGCCGCCCTGAGTCCTATGGGAGAAGGGCGGCATAGAAATCTAAGAAAATAAATAAATAAATAAATAAATTTCCCATCCACATTCATGTGAGACAGCACTCCCAAAGTGAAGGATGGTGCAAAAGACAGTCCCCTTTTCCCTGGGGCACAGCTGAAGAATTTGAAACGGGCTTCCCTTAATTCCATCCCTCCTAGGGAAGTACGGCTTCTGAAGCTGACAGCCAAAAAAGTTAACCCAATATTTTGAGGATGGACTTGATGCTCTGTTGCCAAGGCAACGCCAAAATTCTGTACAGAAGGGCTCAGGGTGCCAATAAAAACAAATGCACAGCCCTTCCAGCGACGCGCTACGCGGCACAGGTTTTGATCACAGGGAAATCGTCTCCCGGGTTCATAAATAAAACATTTGCCAATCCGAAGGGACCACGCGGCTGCGGAACCCTGAGGCCGTGGTCGCCATGGTTACGCAAACATCTTTGGACTTGGCGCATGCCATCGCTCGAGATTTGATGCAGCTTCTCCAAATGGTCCTAGATCTGGAATGTCAAATTTGATTTCATTGGGGGGGGGGGTTGCATCAGGGTTGTGTTTGACCTCAGAGGGATGATGTGGGCATGACATCACTCGTGTCGGGGGCACCTGTGGTGGGCCAAGCACTCTGCCACTGAAAACAGGCTCCCGAGCTCCGTTTTCAGCTGCGATGGCCTCTTGCCACCCTCAGCCAGCAAAAACGGAGCTCAGGGGTTGGGGGCACCAGGGGTGAAATTCAGCCGGTTTTATCCAGATTGGGCGAACTGCTAGCGGCGGCTGCGGGAGGCTTCGCCCACCCATGTGGATGTCATGACATCCCTTTTTTGCGACGATTTTCAGCCTCTGCACATGCACAGAAGGCTTTGCGCATGCACATTTGTGAACCGGTAGGGAAGGTAAGTGAATTTCACCCCTGGAGGGGCACATGCGGCCCTTGCAAGCTCCGTTTTCGGCTTGGACGGCCTCCAGAAACCCTCTGCCAGCGAAAACGGAGCTCAGGAGCGTCGCACACAGCCCTCGTGAGCTCCGTTTTTGCTGGTAAAGGCATCGCGGGCCGGTCCTTCACTGCTTCCAGGGCATCCCCACAGGCCAGATTGTGGGTCGGATCGTGGGTCGGCTCCAGCTCTCAGGCTTTGAGTTTGACCCCCCCTGTCCTAGAGAATGGAAACATCAGATGCACACACACCCCAAAGGTTTTCAATTCCATCTCATCTGGATGGTATCGAATGCTTTGATGGCTGTCCTAAATCTTCCTCTCATAAATTCCGCTGGAAATAATTATGGACATTCATTGGATTTGATAGTGGCCAAAGGTTTGTATCGAACTCTGCTTGTTAGTTAGTCAGTCACAAAAGAGGAGATCTACCACGTGGTAGAAAAGATCGACCTACCACGATCATCTGGGATACAGAGGGCAAGTTATGTACGGTGTGGCGCCTTCTTGCCAAGGTGATACACGATGTTGTCGGCATTGACTTAATTTGGGACACTTAGTCAAGGACACCATGGAGCCTATGACCTCGTTGACTTGACCCACCAAGCAGAGAGAATCTTCAGCTACAGCCTTCAACCTAGATAGCATACAGGGAGTCCCCGACTTACAACAGGTTCATTTAGTGACCGTTCGAAGTTTTAACGTCACTGAGAAAAGTGACTTACTAATGTTTTTCACACTTAGAACCATTGAAGTACTTCCATTGGTCATGTGTTCCAAATTCAGATGCTAGGCAATTGATTTATATTTATGACAGTTTCGATGTCCCGGGGTCCCGTGATCCCCTTTTGTGACCATCTCACAAGCAAAGTCAGATTCACTTATCAACTGTGTGACTCACTTAACAACTGCAGTTCACTTAACAACTGTAGCAAGAAAGGTCGTAAAATGGGGGCAAAATTCACTTAACAAACGTTTCAATTAGCAATAGACACTTTGGGCTCCATTGTGGTCATACGCCGAGAACTACCTTCAATTCCTACATTTAAGAGCTCCATTCCTACTCCATTAGCTCTATTCATGACTTGCTAGATTAAATCTTCCACCAGCCTGCTACCCTTCGGGTGGCTTGGAGTTGCAGATGGCAGACCACCGAAGGTCACCAAATTTGGCTGATCACAAACTTGACTGCACTTCAACAGGCAGGGCTGTGATGCAAGAGACTGAAAGAAAGAGAGAGAAAGGCAGAGAGATAGAACGAGAGGAAAAGACATTAATTGAATGTCTATGGAGATTCTCAGTCATCCAGGTCATGGTTGTCCCTAAGGTACTTTTTCAAGAGACAACGGGAGAAGCTTCTTGGATGAGAAGCAAAACGTCCTGAAACAAAAAAAAAAACAGAAAGTCCAGTTGCCTATTGAAAAAAATAAAGCACATTTGGTACATTAACTGAATTGAAATTGAAAGAATTGAAATCCTGACATAGAGAAAGTTGGAGCCCACCCAACTGAAACAATGAGGAAGAACTGAGGAGTTATGGAGTAAAAGTTGACCTGTTGATTTTGCATAACCGTCGTTGATCGGTGGATTTGGAAGCTATCCCAAAGAAAGAAGAGGCCAACAAGAAAAAAAAAATGTATGAATTTTTGGTGGCCTTCAATTAATTCAGAATGTTAACATTGTGATCTAGAGACGGTCCCCATTCACAAAAATGCACATGTAGGAGAAGAGCAGACAGAGGCTAGGGATGGAGTCAAGCAAGTTGTAAGCCTAGAATCGTTACGTTGCCAGAAATGGTCTAAGTCCACCCGTCTTGAATTCCACCAAGTCTTATCTAGCGCCAATTTACTACCAAATATTAATTGACTAGATTCTTGTGTATAAACTTCAGCAATAAATCTTCACTGGAAGTTGATGTGAGGTGGGATTCACCTACTATAGCAACCGGTTCGCCCAACACCGGAAATGGGAGCGCCATTTCCATCTGTACATGCGTACGACATAACAAAACATGCCAATTCGCTTGCCCCCGCCATCCACACATGCATACGGCATCAAAAACACAGCAATATAGGACGGGATTGCACCCGCAAGTCGCCATTACCGGTTCGCCTGAACTGGTCCGAACCAGCTGAATACCACCTCTGGTGAGGTCCCAATCCTTTGTATCTGACATCACTGCCTGCCAATCTCCTCTCTGGGCTGCCTGCCATTTTTTCTCACACAAGGTAAAAGGAAGCAACTTATTTTCAGTCCAGGGCTCATAAAATGGGTAAAATAATGCACAGCTAAGGCATTCTTCAAAACTCTTTGTCTTTACTTTTCAGCCTTTATGATTCCCTACATGTTTGAATACCGCTGATGTAAAACCATGCACGCTTTAAATGTTCCCGGCTTTTGCTAGAGAGTGCAAAAACTTGGGTCGCAAACAACCACAAGAGCCAAAGAAGAAATTCCTTAAGTTGCATGACTTTAGGAGAGCAAAAAAAAAAAAAAAAGCACAATATAAGCACTTATATTTGGTATTCAGGGCATTAGTGTTTTATAACATGCATTACGTTCCTGATGTAAAATCGAATGGCTTTTATCAGTCACTCTGCTTTTGAAAGCAACAATTCTCAATAAGAAACATTAGGAGGGCACCAACTTAAAACAGTCCATTTAGTGACTGTTCAAAGTCACAATGGCACTGAAAAAGTGACTTATGGCCGTTTTTCGCACTTATGACCATTGCAGCCTCCCCATGGCCACGTGATGAAAATTCAGACGCTTGGCAACTGACTCGTATTTGTGACAGTTGCAACATCCCAGGGTCTTTTACGACCTTCTCACGAGCAAAGTCAGATTCACTTCACAACCATGTGACTAAATTAACAACTCCAGTGATTCACTTAACAACTGGAGCAAGAAAAGTCATAAAATGGGGCGAAGCTCCCTTATCAATTGTCAAGGCTGATGATAGAAATAGGCAGACAGAGGGATGGAGATAGAGATTGATAGAGAAGGAGAGAGAGCGACTGATTATATAGAGATAGTTGAAGATATAGATATAGATAAATATAAATATAAATATAGAGATAGAGATAGAGGTAGAGATAGAGAGAGATGGATAGATATGATAGATGGATAGATAGATGGATAGATATAGATACATAGATGTAGATAGAAATAGATAGAGATTGATGGATAGAGATAGATTGTGTGTGTGAGAGAAAGAAAGATATGCATAGATGGATAGATATGATGGATGATGGATGGATAGAGATAGATAGATAGATAGGATATAGATAGATACAGAGATAGATAGATACAGAGATAGATACAGAGATAGATAGATAGATAGATAGATAGATAGATAGATAGATAGATAGATAGATAGATAGATAGGATATAGATAGATACAGAGATAGATAGATACAGAGATAGATACAGAGATAGATAGATAGATAGATAGATAGATAGATAGATAGATAGGATATAGATAGATACAGAGATAGATAGATAGATAGATAGATAGATAGATAGATAGATAGATAGGATATAGATAGATACAGAGATAGATAGATAGATAGATAGGATATAGATAGATACAGAGATAGATAGATACAGAGATAGATACAGAGATAGATAGATAGATAGATAGATAGATAGATAGATAGATAGATAGGATATAGATAGATACAGAGATAGATAGATACAGAGATAGATAGATAGATAGATAGATAGATAGATAGATAGATAGGATATAGATAGATACAGAGATAGATAGATAGATAGATAGATAGATAGATAGATAGATAGATAGATAGGATATAGATAGATACAGAGATAGATAGATACAGAGATAGATAGATACAGAGATAGATAGATAGATAGATAGGATATAGATAGATAGATAGATAGATAGATAGATAGATAGATAGGATATAGATAGATACATAGATAGATAGATAGATAGATAGATAGATAGATAGGATATAGATACAGAGATAGATAGATAGATAGATAGATAGATAGATAGATAGGATATAGATAGATACAGAGATAGATAGATACAGAGATAGATACAGAGATAGATAGATAGATAGATAGATAGATAGATAGATAGATAGATAGATAGATAGGATATAGATAGATACAGAGATAGATAGATACAGAGATAGATAGATAGATAGATAGATAGATAGATAGATAGATAGATAGGATATAGATAGATAGATAGATAGATAGATAGATAGATAGATAGATAGATAGATAGATAGGATATAGATAGATACAGAGATAGATAGATAGATAGATAGATAGATAGATAGATAGATAGATAGATAGGATATAGATAGATACAGAGATAGATAGATAGATAGATAGGATATAGATAGATACAGAGATAGATAGATACAGAGATAGATACAGAGATAGATAGATAAATAGATAGATAGATAGATAGATAGATAGGATATAGATAGATACAGAGATAGATAGATACAGAGATAGATAGATAGATAGATAGATAGATAGATAGATAGATAGATAGATAGGATATAGATAGATACAGAGATAGATAGATAGATAGATAGATAGATAGATAGATAGATAGATAGGATATAGATAGATACAGAGATAGATAGATACAGAGATAGATAGATACAGAGATAGATAGATAGATAGATAGGATATAGATAGATAGATAGATAGATAGATAGATAGATAGATAGGATATAGATAGATACATAGATAGATAGATAGATAGATAGATAGATAGATAGATAGGATATAGATACAGAGATAGATAGATAGATAGATAGATAGATAGATAGATAGATAGACGCAAAGAGAGAGAGAGAATAGGTAGGCAAGCAGGCAGGCAGGCAGAGAGAGAGAGACAGACAGACAGAGAGATTAGAAGAGAGACTGAGTATATAGATGAGAGATAGCTAGTAGATACGGATAGAGAGATAGAGAAACAGATAAATAGATAGATGAGAGGGAGAGGGAGGGAGGGAGAGGGGGGAGCGTAGCTGTAGTAGTCATTATAAAAATTTAGCCATTCTTCCTATCCTGGAAAAGGTCTATAATGTGGGGATTTAATTGGCCACGAATTCCCCCAGGAGATGTTATGAGCGTATCAAGACATCACCAAGGGGTGAGCCATCATCCCTCTGGCACACAGGCCCATCCATTTTATCTTACCAGGGTCAGCTGGTGTCAGGAATGGAAGTTTGATGGCTTAAACAGATAAACGGGATGCCTCTCAACAAAGCATGGAAGAACCATGGCTGAGTGACATCTTGATGAAGGTGTCTCCTTTTCAAGGTTTTCTCAGAAGGCAATTCCTTAAAGGACAAGCTCTTTCCAGTAAAAAAAAAAACAGAGCAGAAATGACTGTTTTTGGTCAGCTCCCTTTTTGGAATTGATGCAATCTGCTGCTTTCCAGTATCTCATTCACAAGGAAGAAGCAGGAAAACCTGGTGCTAAAATTGTTTCTTTTTCTCCCCAGTTGTGCCAACGAGATAAATCTTAAAAGGATTTTGCTTATCGTTTATTCGATAAAACGCAGTGAAAGAAACCATAGTGGAGTACTTGAAGTACCCGCATTCAACATAGAAAATATGAAATTGGGAACCCTCTTCAAGAGTCCCGTTGATAGAGGAACTACCGGTTCGTCTGAATTGGCCTGAACCAGCTGAATCCCACCACTGATTAAACCTGGAAGAACCACTGAGTTTCCGTAAGAAGCGTCTTCTGGCAACCCAACTTGCAAAAGTTTATTAGCAAGCTCTAGTGAAAGCATTCTAATCAAAAATCTATGAATGTTAACATGCTTGCGAAGAAGGCACAGAAGAGGCTGTACTTCCTGAGAATGCTCAGGAAGATAAATCTACCTCAGCATCTCCTTCTGTCCTACTATCGCAACACCATTGAGAGTGTCCTGACATACGGCAATCTTGCATGGTATGGGAGCAGCTCTGTAGCAGACAAAAAAATGCTCTACAGAGAATCATTAAAACTGCCCAGAATATCATCGGACTCCAGCTACCAGCCCTGGACGACATCTTCGAATCTCGCTATTTGAGAAAGTTGCATAACCTTCTCAGAGACTCTTCCCATCCTGCTTACAATCTTTTTGGACTGTTGTCTTCTGGCAGAAGATACGGAACAATTAAAACTCGGACCACACGTTTTCTGAATAGTTTTTATCCCAGAGCTATAATTGCAGTCAACAATGAACTAAAGGGCCACTATCGGTGAGCTGTTGGACAGCATTACTTGGTCTGTTGTGTGGATGTTTGGGTGGTTTTAGGGGTGGGGAATTTGTGGTGGGTGGGGGTGTGTTTGGGGATTGTTATGTGTGTTGGACCTGGTCTTTCATTGTACGGGTATACTGGGCATATACGTACAATGACAATAAAGTTATTATTATTAAAAATGTGGCTAGATAGGGCATTACATCCGGGCGGGTGGTAGCCTACAGTCATTCGCCCAAACCGGCTGAATACCACCTCTGATGTCTCTGCTGGTTCTTCTCTTCACTAGGCCAGCCATGCCCGGTTCCTGTAACTGCAGACAGGAATTAGTGACTGAACAACAAAGAAAATGTGTGGCCTTTTAAAGACATCTCTGAAACCTTAATCACTAGAAAAATAAGTGTGAATCCAGGGAACAGGTCCAGTCTGAAAAAGACAAGCTGTAGGAGCCAGACAAACAAAATCAATTTCTGATAATGCTAGAATTGGCACTTGTCCTGAGCGATCCATCCAAACTTCCTTTGACTCAATATGTGTGTAATGGCTTCCCGTAATACCGTGTGACCTCAAACAATTGCTTGTGTGAGGTGCTCAGGCACTAGGCCTTAAGAGCCTGGCTTGAGTGTTTGAGAGCCAAATGGAATAATAAGCCCCTATTTTCTTAGCACCGGGCGGGCGCATCTCTGTGTTTGTGACGAGGTGATCTCAGCTCCTTTCTGAGAAAATGTTAAAGTGGATTGTGAATTATTCAGCTGCTTTTTGGAGAACTTTATCTGAAGTGCTTTTTATGTACATGAGAAAGTCTTTGTTGCTTGCATAATTAATTCCTTGACAATTGTCCACCAGAGCTGGTCTTTGGAAAAACTTTGTTTTTGAAAGTGCTATTGACTAAAGATGTAGGCAATGAGGACCCAGATTGTGGGGGCAATAAGCTGATGTTGTATAAAAAAGAACACCGCTTACGGGGGGCCAAAAGCCCTACTAAGAAGGTATATACAAAAATATGAAGGTTATTGCTTAACGCATTGTAAGCCGCCCTGAGTCTCTGGAGAAGGGCGGCATATAAATCGAACCAATCAATCAATCAATGCTATTTTAAGAGTGCAGAGAAGAGCAACAAAGAGGATGAGGGGACTGGAGGCTAAAACTTCCAAAGAACGGTTGCAGGAACTGGGTATGTCTAGTTTGATGAAAAGAAGGACTAGGGGAGACATGATAGCAGTCTTCCAATATCTCAGGGGTTGCCCCAAAGAAGAGGGAGTCAAGCTATTCTCCAAAGCCCCTGAGGGCAGGACAAGAAGCAATGGGTGGAAACTAATCAAGGAGAGAAGCAACTTAGAACTAAGGAGAAATTTCCTGACAGGCAGAACAATTAATCAGTGGAACAACCTGAAGTTGTGGATGCTCCAACACTGGAAGTTTTTAAGAAGATGTTGGATAATAATTTGTCTGAAGTGGTGTAGGGTTTCCTGCCTAAGCAGGGGGTTGGACTAGAAGACCTCCAAGGTCCATTCCAACTCTGTTATTCTATTCTATTCTATTCTATTCTATTCTATTCTATTCTATTCTATTCTATTCTATTCTATTCTATTCTATTCTATTCTATTCTATTCTCATCTCATCCTCTGCCGTCCCCTTTTCCTTTGGCCTTCCATCTTTCCCAACATCAGGGTCTTCTCCAAGGAGTCCTCCTCTCTTCTCATTTGGTGGCCAAACTCCTTGAGGTTCAGCTTCAGGATCTGCCCTTCCAAAGAAGAATCAGGGTTGATTTCCTTCAGGATTGACTGAGTAGCTCTCCTCTCAATCCAAAGGACGTTCAAAAGTCATCTCCAACACCCCAATTCGAAAGCATCCATTCTTCTGCACTCAGTCTTCCTTATGGTCCAACTCCTTTAGATTAGGGAAATTATGTTGTACACGGGGGATGGGATTCAAAACATTTAGCAACTGTTTCTCTGCCCGGTTGCTGGGTGGGCGTGGCCATGGTGGGCATGGCTTACTCAGCCTCCTGCACCATGGGGGGGGTAGTTTTCGCTCTCCCCAAGCTCTAGAGGCTTTCCTCGAGCCTCTGGGAGGGCGAAAGTGGCCTCCCCTGGGCTCCGGAGGCCAGAAATGGGCCCGTTTCCAGACTTTCAGAACTTCCGGGAGACCCATCTTTCACCCTCCCCAGGCTCCGGAGGTTTTCCTCAGCCTCTGGGAGGGCAAAAATGGCCTCCCCTGGGCTCCAGAGACCCTCTGGAGGTCAGAAACTTCTGGGAGGCCTGTTGTTTGCCCTCCCCAGGCCCCGGAGGCTTTCCTTGAACCTCCAGAAGGGTGAAAATGGCCTCCCTTGGGCTCTGGAGGCCCTCTTGGGGCCAGAAACAGGCCCATTTCTGGACTTCCGGAACTTCTGGGAAGCCCATTTTTCACCCTCCCAGATCCTCCACGCGGGCGCTGTACTTACCTGGCAACCAAAATGGGCTGTGTGGAGAGAACTGGGGTGGGAGGGGCCAGCCAGTCCTTGCAACTACCGGTTCGGCAAACCAGATATAAAATTAGCTTCCGTTTCACCCGAACCTGTCCGAACCGGCTGAATCCCATCCCTAGCTGTATGTATGTATCAAGCATGAACCATGTGCTCGGAAAACACATATTTTCTTATTTGTAAGGCATTGCAATCCTCTTCCTCTTACTTGCTCACTTCATATATTTTGAATTCAACCTACTGTTCCCTGAATAACAAAAATCTAGAAACACTGTTGAATATTTGGGCTATATTTTTTTTTTCCTTTTGTGGAAAGACAGATGCAAAAAAACAACAACAGTGAGTTAAGCAGTTCTGCTTTCTCCCTGTTGCTCATCACCTTCTGGCCATTTTCTCCCATCCATGGACCCATCGTTTTCTTGACTTTTTTTCTTGGTTTTTCTTTTTTTTACATGTGGAAAGAAGTTTTTTTTGTTTGTTTGTTTGTTATGTTGTTATTTTTGTTTGTTGCCTTAGTTCATTTTGGGCCTTCATCTTTGCAGGCTCAGGCTATTTGCTGCTATTCTGCCTTAGTTCTGTGCCCTTCTTTCCACATTTTATTCTTGTTGTAAGTCCCATTTTTCAGGGCCGTTGTAACTTTAAACGGTCACTAAACAAACTGTTGTAAGTTTGAGGACTATCTGTAATTTCCTTTAAACAAATTCCCTGCACAAAGGGCTATTAGGAAAGTCTTTTTTACAAGTTTGCACTGGTTTCCTGACCACCACGCCTGTCATTTCAACTCAGATACAAATTGATCAGACTGTATTTTTGTCTGAATCTAGATTTCTTGTTAGTACAATGTTTCCTTGTCTTATATTT